>VTPC01007102.1:51290-96232 GCA_011009095.1 Ignelater luminosus
CTACGGTACACCTTCTAGAAATGTAGAAGAATTTGCTTATTATCTCTACAGAATACAATCTATTACATCTTTGTGTTAAATTTATAAAAATTATTATTTTCCCGAAAAGTAAGCCAGATAGGTTGGTAGCACTTATAAGAAAAGTTATTACAAATATGTTGCAGATTCCAAAAATCAAATAAAAAAAGGGTATTCCATTTAAAAAAAAACTAAGTTAGGTAGCGCCACCTGGCGGTGACGCATTTAATTTAAAAACTTTTGTATCACAAAATATGTGCCCCTACCTTACATTTAAAATCTGTATTCATTCCCGAGATATCGCACTGTTCCATTCCTCGCTGAACACACTGTATATTTTTTTTAAATCTCATATATGCATTTGCGTTTGCAATTTCATATATTTTAACTTTTTAAATCTGGCAACCCTACTCCTAACAGTATTAAAAAAGGCAATTGAGGTAGACTTTGTGCAGTCTAAGAACTACAAAGCACGTCATAGATGACGTCATAGTTGACGAAAATAGGTCGGACCAGTCCAAGTTTACTGATATAGGGGAGTAAGGCAGGACTCTCGCAGAATTATATCTTGGATTGTTTTCCATAGGTCGCGATAGGTCAAAATTTCAAACAAACGTATCTTTCAGTCGTTCTCTCACTGCATCGATCGGTCCTAATCGGTCGTCTTAGATTGGTTTACGCCGGCCCATCATTTTAAACATGTTTGAAATTTGACTCATCTTGACCTAAGAAGATAGTAAAATGAACGTAAGATGTAAACGGACCCCGGGCGATTTGTTGACCGTTCGAAGAGAGCTAACAAGCGTGAAATCTCGAATTGTTACAGAGGTTAGATTCATTAGATTACAGATAATTACAGAAAAATAGCGGCAAATTCAAAATTTTCGTTTGTCTTATAAGAAGCTTAGTGAGAGAGGTTGTAGAACTCCTTCGATAAGTTCTAATCGTTCTATTTCGGTCAGCGGTTAATAGTTATCTATCGAAGGTCTGTGAGAGTCTTGCCTAATGATTGATATCAAAAATCGAACATAATCTTGCTTCCGTTTGTAACTGCCGTGTTACGCCACTGCTATTTTAATGACGTCATACATGGCGCATTTTCGTTGATGACGTACATGTAGTTCTTAGACCGCACAAAGTAGTGTTGGGCAGGACATGCTTTTAAACTGAGTTTGTAAGAGGTACCTCATTATTTTTTTGAGCCAGTACAATGTCCCACTTCAAATGAGGCGAGGCGGGCGAGTGTAGATGGCGAAGGTAGGATGACCTATGTTAAGTACTAGACACGTCGGCCCACGCCTCGGGTCGTGTAATTTTTAAGTTTATAAGACATTTTTGTCCAATAGAACTATCTCTTTAACTCGTCCGAGCGGTCCGCAACACTCGCAACGCAAGGCGACTGCGACTCAAAGCATTATCAGGACATTTCTTTTTAAGTGAGACATTTTATAAAAGTGAGCCGTTGGTATAATTTTCTGTCATGTACGGGACAACGGTACTGCCTCTGTAAGTCTTACCCAACACTAGCACGAAGTCTACTTGTTAGAATTATCAAGCGTCCCGATATATGCGGGGCCGTCTCGACTTTTACTTTTTTGTCCCGCATCCCGACGAGTCAATTTGAGAAAACGCATGACGTAGTAGTACGTAACGTTATTTTTTCACGTTTTAGAAAAGTCTATTTGTTATGCTGATTTGGTAATGCAGTGGCAATTGATTTCTTAAAGATCTTCATGTATACGATCAAGCTCTTTTTCTGTAAAATTTACGAATTTAACACAATTACAACGTTTTTACACAAAAGATAACGTTATGTAGTTTCGCAATTACCATATTGTTACCAAGAAAGACTATTTCAAATTTTGAACCCATGAATTCGTTTTTTTTGGAGCAAAAGTTCCATTAATTACGGATTTATCGCGTGTAATCAAAAAAAGTATGATAATCTCGGGGCTATCTTAACTGTTTAAGCACTGGGAGGTCTATTTTATGTAGGCTCCACCAACCAGACATGGGAAATCCTTTTTCGGACTCCAAAGCATCTGTTCGTTACTACACTGCTCTCCCAAAAATTGTTGCGTTAAAGGTCTGGGCTTTTATGGCCTTTTCAGAAAGGTGACCTTGCATAATCTGGATGCTGCCAGACGAACTAAAGCAGATGCAGTTAATGTTTTTCAGACAGTGATAAGCTAACTTGAAAAGTAACTTAATTTCCATAATGGCATCAAATTTAGAAGACGAATTTTTAAGAAATTAAATATATATCAAATGACAAATGTCAGTTTAGATAGCCTAAAAGTCATTTGGATCGCAAATCCCGTATTAACGATGTTATGTTGATATTGTCATAGCCAAGAGTCGTGTATTATCGACTGACCCGCAGTGTATACTATATCAACCCGCCTGTAGATTTACTAAACCATGTCGCGACCTGCGCGCGATGTAGAATCTGTTAACCCTGGTTGTCACGTCACTACTTTTACCAATATCATCGAAAAATGACAAACATCGGTTTAAAAGGTGTATTTGTATTGAAATCGGTTTACATGTCCCAGCAATTTTTTTGAGAAATTGCTATTACTGGATCTCACTGTACTTGGTAATTTTAATAATGCGTTTGCCTTTTTAACTAGTTAGGTCTAACGGTATCACTTGTACAGAACGGAATTTAGGTATAATGCACAATTATTTTTGATTTTGACGTGATTTTGACATTTTGACGTATCTATTTTTAGGAAATAAATTATTTGTTATCTGTGATTTTAATTTAAGGTTATTTTATTAAACCATAAAACACTTTTTATTACAAATAAGTTACGTAAAAATAAGTATATTGAAAAAGACTGGTTTTCTTTGTATACTATGGGAAATGAACAGTCCAACTTAACTGGATTAGAATTAGATGAAAAAGCCATAGAAGTTACAGATTTTTGGACACACCATTCTGCAACTATAAATTTAGGCAATTCAGTGTCTGTTTTTATTGGTGAGCCGTTAGTTAGCGGTTCATTATGGTTGTCTCAAACGCCACTAGAAAAAGCAACAAAGGTATCTATAAGTAGGATTCTTGTGCTAAATGGAATCTTTCATTTAGTGGTTTTTTTAGAATTTGATGGTTTATCGGCATCCCTGTATATTAAAATATATTTCATCATGGCATAAAGGATCTAAGTTCTACTTAGCAGTAGAAGATGTAAAACCTTTATCATTAGTGCTAGCATCTCAAAATACCCTACAGATTTGTGTAGGACTACATTCAATTCTTAAAGCCTTATGTTTTCTACACGAAAAGGCCTTTGTATCACACAATAATGTATGTATTGCATCTATTTATGTTACAAAAGATGGCAATTGGCGACTGGGTGGAATGGAATACTTGTGCAGGTTTATAGATTTAACTGAAGAATATTTATGTAAGACTAGAGCACATCGATATGATAAGGCAATAGATATTAATGAAAGTAAGAACAATAAAGATAAAAGTGAAAGACCACATGCAATAGACTGTTTCGCTTATGGGGTATTAGTCAATGAAGTTCTACACAAGCGAACAGATGGTAAAGTTAAAAGTAAAGCAAATTTATCTTAGACTTTATAATTTATGTTCTTTTTTATTATTAGATGATATTCCTTCACTTAATAATTTTCGAGAGTTTTGTAAAAGTGAATTACAACATCAGGATATTTCTTTACGACCAAAGTTATCATCTCTATTAAAGCATGATTTCTTTACACATGATTTCATAACAGTTTATTCATTTCTCACTGAATTACCATTAAAGTCTGATGAAGAAAAGGTTATTTTCTTCTCTTCTTTGGCTGATAAATTGCGAACATTTAATGAGCTTGTAGTGGCTAATCAATTAGGTGGATTACTGTTATCAAGGATGGTTCTTTTGGATAAAACTGCTCAGCGAGATTTATTACCATTTATTTTGTGTCCTAGGCAAAGTAATTTATATTATCATGTTTTTATTTCTCTTTTTATTACATATAATTTTAGGTTCTGCCGAAAATGTAAAGGGTTTGTTTTCTACAGATAATTTCAAACAGTATATGATACCAAGGTTGCTTCAAATATTCTGTGTGCGAGATGCTCAAATACGACTTCTATTATTAGATCATTTCATTCACTACATGAACTGTTTTTCTGTTGATGAATTACAAACACAGATTCTGCCTGAAGTAAGACTTTTGGTTTTTTTCTAGTATAGCATTCAATAATTTCTGGTTTATTTGTAATGCAGTAAACTTAATATTAAAAATATAGCAATTAAAAGGCATTTTAGAACTGCACCGTAATTGTGGTTTAATAATTTATCTTAGAGCTGGTGGGTTTTGTGGTTTTTCATAGCCTTTGTTAGTACAAACTTAGTCAAATCCTGATAGAATACCAACTGAGCATTGTGAAAGGCAATTCATGATTAATTAAATCATGACAGATCAAATTCTGTTTGGGTGATCATACTTTGAACTCTAATTCAGCACAACCTCTTTACCCCTGCCTATGCAATACTATGAAACCTGCCAACTCTATTGTCACAATAAAGATTATTTACAAATTGTAATAATAGTATTTTTACAGTTGCTTGTGGGTATAAAAGATACTAATGATCATCTAGTGGCAGTAACACTAAGAGCATTAGCTGACATGATTCCCATTCTTGGAGCAGCTACAGTTATTGGTGGAAAACGTGCCAAATTATTTAACGATGGGCGGCCTATTATACATCCAACAAGAAGAAGTAGAAGAAATTCTAGAAGAAATCATGATTCTACACATTCTGATAATAACTCGTCACAAACTACTTTAGTAACTGATAGTACCAGTAGTTCAGTAACTGAAATTAACCATGATTTAGAATTACCTGAAAGACCAAGCCCTGATGGTGAAGAAGGGGAAACTTCTACTGAAGACGTAGAGCAATCTGTTGAAGATGATCTTGATAATTGGGAGGATTGGGATATTAATGAAGGAAATAATACTTTAAGCAGTAATAACACAACTGCGACCATTAATTCATATTTAAACAATGATGAAAATTTAATTCCAAGTGTGAATTCAACATCTCTTGGTACTACAGAAGAGTCTGATCTTGAAAGTAGTTTAAGTGCATTAAATTTAACAAATAGGGAATCAACAGATGAAAGATCGGTAGAAATAATTCAAACTACAAATGCTTCAACATTACAATTAAATAGTGACTCAAGGTTTTTGCATCATAAGAAAAAGGTATTGCCTGATATTTCTGAACTAGATATAAAAAATCAAATTGTTACATCTGTGAAATTAGATGAATTTGATTTTTTCCAAGACATGGAACCAGTTATACAAACTTCTACAAAATACTTATTTACACCTTCATACAATGAGAATGATGATATCAACTCAAACAATTATGAAGTACAACCAAAGAAGCTGAATTTAAGTGTTGCTGATATAGATAAACATGAAGAAGGTTGGGGCGATGAATGTGATTGGGATTAATTAATTAAGATGTTGTTATACTGTTGGCTAATTTTAATTAATGTAATTAATATACATAGAATTTAAAATATGATGGAAATTTAATATTTTATATATGCAGCTGCTTCTTTAGAGATGTTAGTGTAGAATAAATATCTTCAAAAAAAATTTTTAAAATGCTCCTGTATCATCTCGTAAATTGCTTTAAAAATTATGAGGAATTAGTGTGAACTGAATAAATTCAAACTTGAGATTTTATAAAGCATACTGTGTAAATAGTAATCGTGAAAAGAGACACTTTTAGAAATATGTTAAATAACTGTTGCGGTGATTTTGAATAAGCAAATAAAACCAGCAGTTTAATACATTTGTATATACTTTTGTTATAATCAACAAGATAAAACCAATAGAACAATAAAAGCTGGCATTTATCATGTTTATTAACCTTACCCCCCCCAATTAAGGACGTTTCCAAGAAACAGCGCCCTCTTTCACCCCGTCGCATATGCACAGAAATAAAAAAATAATATGTAATAATAATAAATAAACATTACATTCTTACACTGATCTAGACAGGAGCTGTTTACGTTGGGTTTTAGTGTTTTGGAGTATTTTTCGAGGTTACATAATATACAGGGTGTCTCCAAAAGGTTGGGACATAGCTTAACACTTTGAATGCGAGTCATATGTATGTTACTTACCCCGGAGGCTGAGATATGATTTTTGCGAAATCTTAGTAAAATCCCTCTAAACCATGTATAAAGAAGTTTTTTAAATAATTTTTCACATAAATAATGGCCCGATAGGGTATGACGTGTATACACGTCACACGCACTAAGCTAAACTAAAACTTCTTAATTTTTTATCAAAATTTACCATTTAAACAGTGGTTCTGTCAACTGCAACCAGTCAAAACAAATTTTCAACATGAATTTTGAACTCAATGACTCAAAATCTGTACAATTATAATATTTTCAGACAAAACTGATGAATATTAAGAAAGTTATAACGTACCGAAGCCAAAAATGTCAGAAACGTATGTTAAATCCAATTTAAATTTCATCATCAGTGGGGCACGGGTTAATATGAACATTTTTTAATGAAATGTGACTCAAAATATCTCTTTTTTAATGAAGATTCGATTTCTGGGTTTGAAAGCTTAAAATTCAGAAGTTGACTTTTTAAGGACCACCCTAATACATATACTATACTATATATATAATTTCTTTGGTTAAATGTAGTGTAGTGAGTACCTAGTGGGGATTTTTGATAAAGAAAAGTTATCACGGAAAATATTCCTGGTACTTGCTGTACTAAAAATAAAAATTCTATGATACCAAATATACTGTAGTTAGTATAGTAATTACTTAAAGCCCATAAATTCTGTAATTTTTAACAGCCCTTTTAAATTTCAACATGTCTAAAATATCAAAATAAAAACTGATTGGTCAAAAGGGTCATAGTCATGACAACAAAATTTAAAGGTCCTTTAAAAAATAAGGAATGCTTACAGAATAGGAAGATACAAAAAGTTATTATTTCAAAAAATGTACTGCTGTATAAGATTCAAAGTAGTAACACAAAAACAAAAAATCTAGAATATTAATCATCAGTTCATTGTTAGAAATAATATAAAATGGTTACATAACTTGGTATACTAATTTCTTAAATTAAATTTGTCTAAAAATATAGAAAGAGCTAAACTGCTATTTCTTCAAAAAGTTATTGAATAGCTTATTTATTTACAGTTTACACTTTACAAACTAAAATTAATGATGATCAAAGAAAAATTTCCCAACATTCTTTAAATTGTAATAATGTTTTCTAATAAATAAATAAAAATGCCCTCATTTCCATAATGTTCCTATTTGTGGAGAGATAATTACTCCACTCCACATCGCTATTATAGACACCTAGCCTCAAATTTAATTGAAAATATAGTTTTCTGAATGTGAATATATTTTATCAAATTTGACTTTTTCTCCAAGTCTAGATTTTCTTCTTCAAAATTTCATTTTAAAGCTCATTCTTGAACATTTTTAACACAATTTAAACTTTCTCTGATACATTTATTTCCTTTCCAGAAAGTTTCTATTTAAGAATATAACAACTGAGTGTGTTGACCATCAGTTTCACAACAGCAGAACAATGCCTTTTTTCACCAACTCTGTAAACTTCATTTTCACACTGTGTATTGGAGTTTTGTGATTGAATATGACATGTAATTCATGTTGCCTAATAAATGCTTGGACATGTTTCTTATTTTCATTACATTTTTCTTTTGAAGGCATAATTTTGTCCATGCTAAGTTAAGTAATGTAGGTTACCCAATATAAAGCCATACGTCATACATAAATGCCTGACTTTAATAAATTTTTGTAAGAGGATAGTTGTTCATGAAATGTAGCGTGTGTTGCCTAATCAATACTAACCAGCGTATAGTGATTATTGATTAACAAGTTAATCAACTCTCAAACAAAGCGGGAAACTAGCTCAGAAGCAAAACGTTGATGTTGGATGATATTTTTGCGTTTCTATAATAGATGTCAAGTCGATCGCACATGCACGCCAAATGAGTAAATGTAGCGACATCTGTTCCGACATATCCATATTATCACCTAACTATTAGTTGAAGATCATTGGTCAGCGTTTGAAAAGAACAAAGGATTTTTAAAGAGTTGGTTTATTTGTTAATAACTATACGCTGTAATAACATACATATGTAAAAGTACTTGATTTTATAAAAGCTAAAGTTCACCAAAAAAGGAGTGATTATGTTAAAGCAGTGTGCTCAAGCCAGGTTCAAGCCGCTACAACAACATATGAAAGAAAGAAAAAACGTAGTGAGCGAAGACCTATGAATGTTGACCAGAATGAAACCGGCTCAACAATTTCTTACTGCAGCATACAGAAATGCATCTTTGAATGATTTTGAACACGTTTTGAAGGTACGTATTCTTATGGTCTTAGCCGCTATTTGTGATGGCTTTGTCTTTAGAAAACCTTTTTTACAAAAGTTTCTTAAAATTCATAAAAACCGGATTTTCTTCAAAAAACCGACTCACTCCGTTTTTAACCATAACTAATTTTTGTCAAAACGATTACATTTTTTTCTGTTTTGACAGCCTTACTCTTTTAAGTTGCGTTAATATGTATCAGAATTTAATGTCAAGTCCTAAAAATACATATTTGATTGGCAAATCATTTTCAGCCTTTTAAGTTTCAAGATAATATAGAAAGTTTTTTGTCAATGTTTCTTTGTTGGTAATGTAAATGTTATTTTCTTATTGTAGAAGTTGGTGGCACTGATGTGGTCAATGTCGTTTCCGATAGTGCGCGCGCCTGTTCTTTTTGTCGGACTGCGGTGGTGATCCGATCTTTTGTCGCGTCCGCGGTTTTGAAATTAGTTAATTAATGTTCTAAAATGGTAAGCCTTAGATGTAAAATAATTGTACTGTGAAGTAATAGTTTATCGGATGTTTCGATTAATATGAGAAAGTGCAAGATATAAAATTATTTATTACATGATGAACGAAGAATATTCAAAATCCTGTTGAGGTTCGGCGTGAACCTCGACTTTTTCTTTTGCAAATATTGTGTTTGGAATACGTTTTGTTAAATTTCGTATGGTTGTGTTTATAATCCATGATTTGAATACTTGAGTTTTAGTAATTGCAAAAATAAGTAAATCTCGAACAATTCCAATATTGTGGTTATGTTTACATGTAATAATTTCTTTCGATATGTAGCAGTACTTTTACTGCAGATTTATTTACTTTACAATTTGTGTAGATTCGTAACTATCAATTGCAGTAATATCTTTTATTATCCATTTATTTCAACAAAATATCATGGAAGTAGTCACAAATTTCTATCTTGAGTCTCATCACGAAAATTGTGTATTCGAATGTGATTATGTATTGTACTTTTGAAAGTATTTAAAGTTTAATTTTTCAAAACGTTTTCTAGGGTTTTGTGAAAGTAGTAAAGAACAAACAATACTTCAAGCGTTACCAAGTTAAGTTTAAGAGGCGTCGTCAAGGTAAAACTGACTATTATGCACGTAAACGTCTAATCGCTCAAGATAAGAATAAATATAACACTCCTAAATATCGTTTCATTGTCCGTTTGTCAAATAAGGACATCACCTGTCAAGTTGCATATTCTCGTATAGAAGGAGACAAAATTGTGTGTGCTGCCTATTCACATGAATTGCCCAAGTATGGAATTAAAGTAGGTTTAACAAACTATGCAGCTGCATACTGCACTGGTTTGCTATTAGCTCGTCGTTTGCTTAAACAACTTCGTCTTGACACACTTTATGAGGGCTGTACTGAAGTTACAGGAGAAGAATATAATGTTGAAGGAGTTGATAATGGCCCAGGTGCCTTCAGGTATGTTAAAACATTATTAATGAGAAAGCTTTTACTTTTATTTTAAATGATGATTTTGCGACACATGCGCGTCATCTGACTGGTGCTTTCGTTACATTCAAATGGCTTAGACACATGTTCTATGTGTTTAATGACCAGATGCTTGTAGTTGAATCTCCAAATTTTGTGATTATAGCGTGTCTCTGATAATTAAATATTTTTTGATTTTACTTAATTGTAGCTAATATTGTAGTTGTTAACATGATTTTTAAAATTTTAGGTGCTACCTAGATGTAGGTCTTCAACGTACTACTACAGGAGCACGTGTATTTGGAGCCATGAAAGGAGCTGTTGATGGAGGCTTAAACATTCCTCACTCCACAAAACGTTTCCCAGGCTATGATGCCGAAGCTAAGAATTTCAATGCTGAAGTTCATCGTTCCCATATTTTGGGTCAACATGTTGCTGATTATATGCGCAGTTTAGAGGAAGAAGATCCCGAAGCTTTCAAGCGTCAATTCAGCAAATACATTAAGCTTGGCATTACTGCTGACCAGGTGAGTGTGTATTTAACTTAAGGGAGTGACAATTAGTAGAGCATGCCGTCCAAGATAATTACAGCAGTTATTTTTATATTTCTGCTGTGTCGCATTTGGACAAAAGTAAAGAAAGACAAATACAAAAACTATTATTTCTTTAATAGTTCTACCAATTGATTTTCGTACAATTTATTTGTTTGTTCAATTTACAGAAAAACATAACCGCTTTAATATGTGATTGAAATTAATTAGTTCTTATATTTAAAACTGAGATTTTTAAATTCTGGATTTTCTTATTTTAAATGTTGCAGATCGAAACTATTTACAAGAATGCCCATGCTGCTATTCGTGCTGATCCTTCATTGCAAAAGAAAGAACCTAAAGCTCCAACTGCCACCAAGAAGAGATGGAATCGCAGCAAACTTACTTTGGCTGAAAGAAAGAACCGTATTGCCCAAAAGAAGGAGGCATTCTTGAAAAAACTAGAGGCACAAGCTGAACCCTAAGTTTTTGTATTATTTTGTTATTGTGCATTATAAGCAAATAAAGTAATAGCACTGTAATGGATTTAATCTTTTTCTAATTCTACTTTTTTTTTAAGATCTAACATTTTAATAATTTTAAATACTGTTTTGTAATGTTGATTTTCTATGGTGCTTGATAAATAAATATATCGTAATAGGAAATAAACATAAATTGCAGCATTTCATAAACTTTTAAGAATGGAAATTGTATCTCTTTTTAATATTGCAAGCAGTTGGATCTGGTCGTCTTGTTTCAAAGGAATATCTTGATTTTAATGTTGACTAGTATCTAATGTACATAAAATAAGTGAATTCAATTAATATACCGTGTGGAAAGTACTTATGGAATAAATTACATAATTTCAGTACCAATGATATTTTGCAAAAACGCCGAGACATGTAAACTAGTATTTTTAATCTTGCTCATTTTGACTTACCTTGCATGTTCGTGACGTCATCAGTTTCGGAGTGATGACGTCACATGCAATTTTTTTTAAATGGAATGGTACATTTTTAATTTTATTTTTGAATAGTACTCTAAAAGACCTCTTCAACAAACTAATATTTGATGCTTTTATTTTTAACAGTTCTTGAGATATGTACACTGACATCACCGAACATGCAAGGTAAGTCAGAATGAGCAAGATTAAAAATACTAGTTTATCTGTCTTGGCTTTTTTGCGAAATATCATTGGTACTAAAATTATATAATTTATTCCATTAGTACTTTCCACACTGTATAATACGAACATTTTGATGCGTACTTGTGTGAATGTCCGACTTCATATGTCAAATTTTAATTTAACTCCCATCATGTACAGGTTGAATTTGAGTGACTACAAACATGATGTGATGCCGATGGTGTCCTTTTAAAACAAAATCAAATAAATAGAAGTATGGTACCTCTTTAATGCTTTGAGAGTCAGATATGCTTACATACTCGATAAATTTGATAACATGTTGAACATTTGATGAAGCATTAAGGTTAAAAGAGAACGCATCTTTTGTATACATTAATTTACATCTTTTGGTAATAATTCAAAGAATAAGAAATCTCAATTTTGCCAATTTGCAGCGTGTTAATGCAACAGTTGCATTGACTTCATTTAAATCTCATTTTCAAAAACAGCAACAATAGAATGAAAAAGCAGGTAACTTCAAGTCGTAATCATGATGGACTAAACATATGTATGTGCACCAATAGGCAGACAGTGAAATTCCTGAAACTTTAGCATTATACCATGCTTTGATATCCATGGCTTGAAAATAAGATGATCCTGTTTTCTTTGTCTGAAAAGATGTGCAGACATATTACTGTCATTCCATCACAATTATATCTTAAAATTAACTGCTTTATCACTATTGGTTTTAAGCATGATATAAGTGTGATTAGTTCAAATGGCCCTTATAAATTCATTGATTTCTATCCATGCTAGTATTCAAAGTGTTTGTACAAGTCAGTAATATACAAGGAGTGGTATCACTTAGTTGATGACGCAGTCAAGTTGTCCATATACTCGAGCTCAGATACATATAAACACGTTGCGCTTATCAGTACTGCTTGACTGGTTAATCATATAATGTAATCTTCATAATTTAGTGATGTAGTTCATGTGAAACAATTTGTTTACCAGTGGCTCGATGGATCTAGACTAGTTAACTTTACACTGCACCATAATGCATCAACAAATTTCTGTCGCTGTTTGGTAATATGTTAAGATTTAATGCAAAGTAACGAAGTCAATGCTTAATATTAAAGTCTATATAATAGAAATTCATTAATATTATAAAATGCATTAATTAGTAAGAACTTCTTAACTGTTTGTTTATAACATTTTAAAGGTAGTTCTTTAGTTTCAGAAGGTAATTTATTATAGAGAGTATTACCTGATATCTTGGACCACTTTGACACCTTGCCAACTTGTGATACCTTGGTATTAAATGATCTTTTTGTCTAGTATCATACTTATGGACATCTTTGTGTACTTTATATAAATTTTCATTATTTTTCATATATAAGGTTTGCTAGTATGAATGCTGACGGTAGTGTTAATATCTGGAGATACGGGAAAGCTTTTCTACAACAGGGCCTCTAACAAACCTTTTGTTTGCGTAAAGTGAATTATGTGAATAAATCTTATAAAGTGAATAAAAATAAAAATTAAAAATACAATTCACTATTAAACTGCAATACAGTATTTATAAGACATGTTTTTTTTGGCTCCCCACCGAACATCCATCTATGGACTAATTTCAGGATGGGTTGTATGTCATATGCCCACTGTACTAATCTATAAACTGATGTGATTTGTAGGAAATTGTTGTACGACGCAAATGACATTGTTTGTGGGTACTATTATGAAATTTGATGGTCTGTTGCATCTTTTCTACTCAGTCACCCACCTTATGCAATACAACTTCGTAACATAATAAAAGCTTAATTTTCCAAAATTCATATCAAGTTGCAAAATCAACTTGTCTTTTTGCCATGAAATACAGAAAGTAAGCAAAACTACTGAAACAGGAAGATTTGCACACGATGCAATGTGACGAAGCTCGTTGAAGGCTAAACATCCGACTGCATTGAGGTAAACCAAGTCTAGGATAACTTGCCTAGTAACATGGAAAAATGCAGTTTGCCATGCACAATTATTAATCCTGGCTATTTCTTAGCTTGATGTTTTGACTTCCAAAGTGTAACCAATGAAGATAAATTCTATTGTAGGCACAGTAATTTAAATTTAAAATTTAATTTAAACAGTAATTAATCAGAAATGTGTGGGCAGACTCGAGTTAACTCTTCAATTACAAAAGAGTGAATTAAGTGAACAAATTTTAATAAAAGTAAACTGAAGTGAATTTTTTTTCCAGAAGTGAATGCCTGGAAGCTCTGCTACAGTCTTCTTGTTAGGTCAAATTTCTAATTATCCTAACAGCTTTTCTTTGAAGCTTGGATATTCTTTCTGTGCAGGTATTAGCTGCACCACCCTACACTAATATGGTATATGTCATTAAAGAACGAAATATGTCACTGTTAAAGTAGTAATTGAAAAATCTGGCAAACTCAATGCAAAGAGGGCTTTGTTGAGACCTTTAGCTAATTTATCTATATAACTACTCCAAGTTAGGGTAAGGTCTAAATAAAATAAAGACCTAAAAATCTTATTTCTGTCTTGTGCTCTTCATGAATGTCCTCAAAGAAAAAACTATTTTTAATGTCTTTATTGTTTAAAATTAATTGATTATTGATAAACGAGTTTTCTTTTTCACATTTAATTTCTTGCAACTTTTCTAATGCATCAATTAAAGTATTTGCAGACACTGAGATGTGTCATCAGCAAAGAGTGTGAAGATTGACATATGCTTGCTTTATACCATGAGAGCAACAAAAATCCAAGTCAAAGATACCCATGGCTTCTAAATTTCTTGTCTGTGATAGTTTCATATTAACAAAAAAGTAAAACAAAAGCTATTAAAATAGTACAAGTGACATTTAAATTTTTTTAGGTTATTTTTTAAGTGATTACAGTTAACATAATTCATAATTACAATAATTTATAAAACTTTGTGAATTTAACAATAAATTTTCATTTAGAATCTTATTTTTGTAATGGCATCAAGAATATGAAAATGGTAAATGGGAATATTCAATAGTTAAAATGATTGTGACATTTAAAAGTTGAATGTTTGAATTCATAATTTACAAATTACTCTGACAATCTTTTAAAATTCCAAGGGTATCTTTGATTTGGTTTTTTGTTGCTCTCGTGGTATAATCACTATCCACACTAGTGTTCCATCATTTAAAACCTGTGGATATCTAGATGAAATAATCATAAGGCTTCATATGTGAAACATTATGGTTAGATTCATAAAAAAAATGGCAAATGTTACAATCTTTATTGCTTACTAACTTTTAGGTACTAAAAGAAACTTTGGTTAAAACGGCTGTAAATTGTGTCTAATGAACCATCTGGCTTAACACTATCAAACAGATAAGTTTTATTGTTATAGATAGAAAAACATTACATGAGATACAAAAATAATAAACCGTCATCTATTTAGCTTCTTTTTGCTTTATCTTTTATCACTTTCACATATATAATAGGAAAGAAAATCTAGTAATTACACAAGAACTTTATTTAAATAAAACCTAACCATATTGCAAAGCAATATTTTCTTGTATAGTAAGATCTTTGTGTTCTTCTATAATATCATTACATTCTTCCAAATTTGTAATAATGTTCTGTAAAGTCCAATGTTTCTGCAACAGCGCATGATCTAAATTAAAATAACTGTGACGTATACACTGAATGCCTGTACAGTGTGCTGTGGAATGAAGTTTCATACCGATTTCTTGCATTAATGCTTTCAAATACATTTCATATTCATTTATGCAATGAACCTCTAAAACGTAAAGTTATTTATAAAAGTGTTAATTAAAATATTCTTAAAATACCTATTGTAAATTCTGGAGGTTCAAAATGCACACATTTAATTCCATAAATTAAGGGAATCTTTGAATGACTTGGTCTTATAGGTCCTTTGACTGCTAGTTCATATGCTGCTTGGGATTGTAGATCTACACCGCAGGTGCTGAAAATATGCATATAAACTTAGAGGAGGCAACTAATTCAATATTTAATGTAAATCTGCATAAACTATGCACAGTTAGGTACTAGATTACTATGTGGATGCTCAGGGAGGGTGAAATTAATGTTAATTATTTATCAAATGATTGCTATTAATGACTATTTGTGAAATTATAAAGATTTACTGCATGTAAGCAGTTCATTGATGTTATTTATTTTGAAAATACACAAAATTTCTAGTTAAAAACTATTTTGGATCTGCATGATAGCTATAACCACATTTTTGTTAATTAATTTCATTGATAAGTAAAACGGCCCACAGATGTAAGGATTTATCGCATGATAAGTGTTACAATTCTGGTTGATATGACTGTTTGAACTACAATTAAAAAGTGTTTAGCATTGTTGTATGTTGTGATTGTGTTTGATGGTAGTACGAAGCTGCCATAAAATTTGTCATACTACAGGTTTGATGAACGACAGGCTGTAACGTGTGTGCATTTGTATTGAATTAATTTTATTAATTAACAAAATTGACTAATGAAAATGTGGGTTACAAATCTTGCTTAAAAATATATTTGGTGATGTAAGCAATGAGAAAAACATACTTACTCAAACATTTTTCTCTGATGAGCAGCTTGCATTGAAGCTAATAGTTTTTCTATATTAAAAGCTTTTATAAATTTAAATGTTGATTTCTCGACAACTTTTCCATCCTTGTAATAATTGTCAGTAGCAAGTCCAAGCAAGCCTTTAATTCTATAAGCTCTCACGAGCTTATTATTTCGAATACGCATTGCTAATTTTGTACCATTTTGTATTCCTAATACTAAACAAGCCAAAGATAACATACATACAGTTACATTCATGTTTAAAGACTTAACTCACATAAAACACCGCTAGTATTAACACCTAAATATGAAGACCATGTGCATCGTATATCTTTAGGTTGATAGCGTGGACCCACAACTAATGGATCATCTGCTAAACTTGGTTTCGTAATGACTGTTAATTCGCCTGATGGATCGCCTTCTATACTCACATAATCGATTGGAGGGCGACAGTCCATTTCGTTTAATTCTACAACAAAAATCAAAATGAGACGTCTATTTAAATAAGCGCGGTAATTCCAATTATTACGCACGCGTACTTTCAAAGCGCACCAAGCATCTAAAATAGTTTTCAAATGCTTGCAAAGTATCAAGAACACAAAGGTTAAAAGTGTAAGTCAAATATTATATATATTTATATTTATCTTTAATTCACTTACCTGAGCATATTTTGTGAATAACAGTTTTTGCAACTCGATTACACGATACATCCGCCGGTTTGTAAACACATATTATACCTTTCAACGCATTCCATATCGTCGGTGCATCTTTTGCTAACATCTTTCTTAAAGATACAATAATATTAATCTTACAAGTAAAACACTAATTAAAGCATGAAAATAACTAAAATGAATTCTTTGAGGTTAGGTTATTGATTTCTAATGGGATTGGCTGTGTCTAAGTTATTGACCCAGGTCGTGTTTCGATTTGATGCCCTTGCTGCCTTTTAGTCCTCCTTTATTAGGAAAAGTGAATAGAAAGATTGTTATCTATCGTTTTGTATTTGCTTTAAAATGAGAAGTTATTTCATCCTAATATAATAATAAAAGATAATTGATTGTAAGTTACTGTTAGATATTTGTGCAATTAAATTGAGGTTAATTTATTATATGAATTTATGATGCAAATAACACGTGATCCTTTTTTTTTAGCAAAATACGTCTGGTTGTTGTCTGTGTCTGGTGCATGCATGTCTGTTTGTTAAACCGATCTGATGTAAAACTTTTATTAATTCTTTAAATTGTGGTAAATTCTATCAAAATATTTTTCAGTCTTTTGTGTTTTCCTCTCGAGAATTACACGCAATTGCATGGTGTATACTGTGTGGAAAGAATGACTGTTTTTATTAACAGAACAGCACACAAAGTCCCCATTTCACAGATGATTAATTATACTATGTAACGAGCTTTATAAATGCCACTTTAGTTTTCTTAAGCACGAGCTGAGCGAAGCGAAGCGAGCCTTTAAAAAGAACGTGTGTCTAAAGCAGTTTATAAAATGAGTTACATACTGTATTTTTTCTACGACTTCAAATTAATCAATATAATAAAAATTTATTGTTTTATTGGGTATTTGAAAATTAAAAGTAGGTTAAGTTATAATAAACATGGATTAATTGACAAGTGAAGTGACACAAAAGTCAAAGTTGGCAACCGTCCAAAACTAACTTGATTCCAGTCTTGGTTGTAGCGAAAACTACCGGAAGGTCCGGAAGCTAACTCGCGTCCGTGACATATACTAAAAATTGTGGTAATCTGTGCATAACTAAGGCAGAGACTAGGGGTTTTAGAAGCGAAACTCTCGGCGAACCTTTGATGTTGAAGGCACTAAATTTATCGATCTTGAAAGAGCTCTTGGGGTTTATTTCAGTGAGAAATTTAAATGACATAAATGTACTAAACCACTATACCTGAAGAAGAAACTTAGTTTAGGAAACTTCAAAATGCTTAAAACTATCTCTAAAGTAATAGTCTTGAAAATATTAAAGAGTTCGATTTACATTTTGAGAAATCGCTTATCTAGTAAACGTTTAATTTTACGAGTTTAGTGATATAGAACATTCTAACTTGATAATTTTTGCTGTTGCTTATTGCTTTATGTTATCTCAAATCGTAGGCTTCGGGCAAAGTAATCAACAAAAAAAAAGTAAAATGAAAATCACGAGGTAAATATCAATAGGCAGGAAAACAAAGTTATGTTACAGAAAACACTAAACATAAACGTACTGTATACATGCTTTTTAATTTATGTATTCTTTGCAGTCTTTCTCAAACTATAAAAAATTTTTAAACGGTGAAACAAAATTACACAAAAAAAAACAAATTTCAAAACATAATTGATGTAATTCTATTACATATTTCTATTTGTATTTTAACACACTTGCACGTGCCGCTTCACAAGTGATACGATGTAATGATAAAATAAATTGGACACTATCTAATATTCCCGTTAGGAAAACAGGCCATTGTACAATTATTTTGAGTGAATAATGCGATCGTTTTCCTCATAAGCAAATAAAAGTTATTAATGACCATTTGATTCACTCAAAATAATCGTACAATGGCATATTTTTACCATAGGAGCAGAAGAAACTGTCTAATTTATTTCGTCGCTTAGTTTACATAAACGCAAGAATATGGCCGACGACGGCAATATCTTTGCACGACCGCCTGCAAAGTTGGTAATAAATTCATGATACGCACTTATGATCTTGGCCAACTTCATTTTTTAATATACTGTCAATGGTCTTTTTTATTATTTTCTTTTGAAATACGGGGTCGTGCAAAAAATATTGTATAATAACTCGAGTGTAAAGTGTCTTTTTTGAACGAGTAAGCGCTCGTACCATAAACTTCGTACTCGTTCAAAAAGCTTCACTTTATGTTCTTGTAATATAATAGTTATTATTATATTAGAAAAAGAACAAAAACAAACTAAATATAATTATTTTCATGTTATCAATTATTTTTTTTGTTATTATTTTCTGTAAATGAATTTTTTCTGTGGGAAATAAATGATCTATTATTAACAAATAATGGAATAATGCCGTAACGGTTAGGTTTAAAATGGTATTAAAATTTTCTGATATTTTTACAAGTAACGACACTGTTCTATGTCCATAGATCGTTGGAACACTGTATATAGCAATAGGAAATGAATATTCTAAAAAGTCTCACCAGATCTTTACAATAATTTCCGTCATTGTCGTAACGTGATCGAGAATCGTGAGATCTTCTGTCGACTAATCCTTCCCTTCCTTCTTTAGAATTCAGTTTGGCCAATTTTGCAGAACATTCATTTTTTCTTTTTCGTAGACTTGAAGCATCTTTCCAATATAAACTTCCTCCGTCTAGCTGAAATCAGTTAGAATTCAACATCATTCTGAATTTTTAAGAAAAGAAAAAGCATCTCTGCATACAGCTAATGCCTTGTCTCCTTCGCCCGTAGAGTGATAAAAGGACCAATTAACCCAAAAAAAAAACTGCTGTTCACTATATTTCCCGTCTCCATCACTAAATCTTTGAACTGGTACGGAATCTTACGTTATTATGTAATATTCGATAGGCCATGGTACGGTTAGACATTCCTATAGAGTTCTTATAGCACTGCCGAGTCTGTTACAGAATGGGCTGATCACTTATGTCTTCTGAGAAGAGAAGAAGAAGAAAGAAGAATTAGTCGGGCGGTATGAATTCTAACATCAAATTATCTTTCTTGTTGCTTCTGCGAAACAGTATTTCATAGTGAACAATTCATTTCACAAGGAACGGTCGCGTCTATCTAGCTGTGAATCTTTAGGATAAGAAAAGATATCAATTCATTCAAGGTTTCATTGATGCTGATGCTGAAATTTTATAAACTTGCCCATTTCTGTCTTTTTGTACTTCATCCCAAAAATCAACTGCTCAATAACTGAAGTGACTGTCTTTGTTTTTACTTACAATGTTATAGTTTTAAAGCACCAAGTTCAGTCTTCGACATTCAGTATGAGAAACTGTTCTACTGCTCATCCAACAATAGGTTTAAATTTTGACATTTTCTTAAACGTAAAAAATGGGTCGCTCGTCTTTTTTCCTATGAGCCAATACCCAACCTTGTACAGACGGTCCAAAATCGTATATCAGAACTCCTATATTCTTTAACTTGTGATAATGATTAAGCAATAGACATTGATCATGGGGGAGATTATTGTTTGGTTTGGGTTGCATCAAAGCTTATTCAAAGGAACTAATAAACGGGCGTATTGTCTCTTCTACTGATTAAAACTCGTGATTCTATAACTGTAAACTTACCTCAAAAATAACAAATAGGCAAAGTGCTAGGAAGAATCTCCTTTGCAAAATATAGATAATGCATTGTGTCTTTTGTATTGCATACCTGGTGGTCAAGTTTTATAAACACAATGCTGCTCTGACTGGCTATCCGACGTGTCTCAAGTACAAAGAACACTATAATCAGAAGTAGTTTTGAAATACGCAGAAGCGTTT
The DNA here is from genome assembly GCA_011009095.1 of Ignelater luminosus. NCBI lineage: Eukaryota > Metazoa > Arthropoda > Insecta > Coleoptera > Elateridae > Ignelater > Ignelater luminosus. The sequence goes on from VTPC01007102.1 coordinate 71,902, forward strand.
CTCTACAACTTTTTTTCATAAGACTTTGATATTTTGAAAAACAGGGCGAAGCAGCCGAAAGTCAGCATGTCTGAACAACTAAGACGAATTGATCATAGGTTTCATTTGAAAGAATGCTTTTTTAATTGTCAGGAATTTACTCTATCAGTTTGTCGATATTATTCATTAATACATGTACACGGTAACTAATTGACCAATAGCCGGTCAGGGCAACATCGTCTTTTGTGAAGCTTGAACTATCGGATATACAATACAAGACAAAATGTGTCACTCATATTTTACAAACGAAATCTTTTTAGTATCTGGTCTAAAACACGCATTGAAAACATTTTCATCGTGCTTGCAATTGAGAGGACTGGATTGAATCGATTGTGATTATTATAGTCTTCAGTAGTTTCTTTATTAGTGACAAGATTAATACAGATATACGTTTAAGTCTACCAATATGCTACCAGGTATCGCTTATGTGTAGCGTAGAAAGTTATGTTTTTATAAGAAGACATAATTGATTTACACGCTAACAACATGAATAGAAAACAAAACTAAGATTTATAAAAACAGCCAAATTTCAAAATTCTTTAGTAAAAAGGCCTGCTCTACAGAAACCATACTACAACCTTTTAACTATCCTCTAGTTGGGGGATTTAACAAAAATCTTTAAAAGTCAAGGAATTTATAATTAAGGCCTGGAAAATGCTCGCGTCAAAAAAAATAAAAGTATTCAGTTTTCAATTAGTGTGTTGTTTTTCGTCAAAAATTCGCGCACAAGCAACGATGTGTGAGCAGGGGCGTTATCATGGTGCAAAAGCCAATTTTTGTTCTTCCACAAATCCGGGCGTTTCTGGCGGATTGCTTCGCGCAAATTGCGCATAACTTTCAGGTAATATTCCTTATTGACCGTTCTACCCTGTGGCAAGAACTCATGATGCACCACGCCCCTGCAATTGAAGAAAACTGTAAGCAAAATCAAAAGCACGCTCTTCGTCGTTTACATCTTCTCGGCCCTCTGAAAACATTTTGTACCACCGATAAACGTTGCTTCGGTCCTAGGTAGCTTCACCATATGTCACAGTCAACATTCGGAATGTGTCCACGCACTTAATTTTGTTTTTCACACAAAATTTGATACAGATTCTTTGATCCATTTTTTGGAATAGACAAAAATCGAAGACGAGCCAAAACACGTCCAAGCAAAACAGCTGTCAAAAATTAATTGAACATTCAAAATGGTCGAACTTGTCGGCGTAAGTGAGGGACATGAGTACCAACATAACGCCACAAAAAATCGAAAATCGAATATACGTAACCCGCGGAAATTCAGAATTTGCGATACTTTTTGAACAGACCTCGTATCTAGGAAAATAAAACTAAGAGTCAGGGAAAACCTGGAAACGGCAAGGAATTCTGTATTGTTTTCAGAAGGGAAACCCTGTACAATTAGTTGTCTCAAAGACATTTTGAAAAATTGAGATATTAGGAGCCATTTAACTTTGAGCTCCTTGCAGACCTAGTTGTGACTAAACATGCTTTTGTTATCACAATTTAGGTTAATTTATAAAAATCTCAGTAGTTCAAGTAAATTAGTCATTGTGTTTCACATACAGGGTGTATCCAAACGTTTTATATATGGTAATATGCATTCTATTATAGAAACAAGCACATGTACAAAATCTGAACCAATTTGCTCAACCTGTTTAAAAGATATTAGAGAAAATGTGGTAATCTGGCGTCATGCAGAAAAAAAATTCTGCATAAATCCCTATAAATTTACCTATGGATACTACCATATAGTGATTGGAAAGAACTTTGTTTGCACCCAGTATACATATATTTAACTTAATTTTGTACAATGTCCATAAAATTTCAGTAACCATATTAAGTATTTTTCACAAAAAATTCTGGAATTTTATATTTTAAAAATTAATTTATTTATGTTGCAGACAAAATATGTGTGGTTGCGGCACAAGTCTACTAAGGGGCTCCCATGTTAAATGGTCCACCCTGTATTTTTAGGAGGGCACAGCCTTGGTATTTTCTTTTGACCACTACTGATGCAATGTTATTAAGAAATGGCATTTTGAATCTAAATTGTTAAGTATTTTACTTTTTTGTCATTATTGCCATATAGACTGTGTTATTGAAAGATTTAAGCTGTTTTAACATTGTAATAACAATTTAACTTATCTCCATATCTCTGTTTATCCAATGCATTATCTAATGTTTTTGTTAAACAAAAAGTGCTGTATGTATTTATTATCTGTTATTATTCACAACACAGTGATAAAAAAAGTAGTTGTATCTCACATTGAAATGATCAGTTAATCAACAACAAAAGAAATGAATAATGAACTTGAATTGATTGTGTTAATTGTAGAGAATTTCATAATGTGTGCGAAAACATTATTCAGGTCATGAACAAAATTGAAACCTGATTCATGGATGTTCATTTTATCAAATGGACAGTTAAACTAAAGGGGTGTAACATATAGATTTCTTGTTATCTAATAAACTATCTGCTTTCCTCTTTAATGTGGATAATTGAAGTTTCCTTGTACCTACTTATTTCTAGATAGCTAATTACTGGCAATGAGTTTTCTTTAATATATTTTTTTTTGATGGTTATTTTAATAAGGTATTTCCAGTTGGTTTTGAGTCAAAAGCGAGAAAATTTATTTGAGGATATTTCAAAGCTAAATTAATATTCATTTGTTATCTCCTATAAAGCATTTTCCATACACAATCTATTTTAGATGTTAATCTAAATTTATGATAAGGATTTTTTGTTGTTCTGAGTGCTTTGATTATGTTATCCTTTCCATTATTTAACATATGTACATATATAGTAATAATAATGATTGATTTCTGTGCTGTTCGTTGTAGCATTTCGTTAAATGTAAGTTGTAGTGAACTTAAAATAAAATAGTAATTGCAATAGATAGTATGTAATTTAATAAAGGAATTTATGTTTAAAATTTCTAAATCTTGCCAAATACTTCATTGTCTGTTTTAGCTGAATCATTTTCTGTGTATTATTGCGTTACTAATAATATATTTCACTGCAAAAACTAGTATTTATAATTTTGCATTTCAAATAATTTTTCTAAGTTATATTCAGAAAGGGAATTTGAAACATATTTGTTTATATATTTTGCATTAATTCTTTTGATTAGTATAATAAAATAATGATTTATCATAATTTACTGTCACTGTCACATATAATAGACAAAATTTTTAATGATTATAAAATTCTACATTTCAGATTCTATGATAAGAAGTTTTAATTGTTTAAGGGGTTTAATAACCATGTCTACATCAGGTTTGATGAAAGTACCTGAAGTGGATATTGATGCAACTGGAGTATTTAAGTACATATTGATTAAATTGACATCTCCAGGAGAAAAAGGAACTGACCGATTGCTTGTTAGAGGTTATGGAATATGCAATTTTCATTGTATGTAAATGTGAAAATTTTAAAAACAAAATTATCCCAATTTTTGATTTGTAGCTGACATTAATGATATGGTCACAAAAGAATTACAGAAAATGAAGGAAAAAGGAGATTTGCCTGAATGGAGTACAAAAGTTCTTGGGGGTGGAAGAATAATCCATGATGCACCAAATAAAACTATTAAAGTCTACGGGTATTCACAGGTAAATTTAAAATTAGCGTTTTTTGTTTTTCAATTACATACAGGATTATTCATATGGTGTGTTAATTTTAAAACGATCTACCCCTAATATCTCATAAAGTCATAAACAAGTGAAGATATCAGAGAGGCAACCACCACATCAATCTTCGCTCTCGCACGCATACCCTCAAAATCTTAAATAGCACTTCACCACTTGTGTACGTTGTTGGAAAGGAAATAACAACAGCAATCGTTTAGCAAAAACAAAATGTAAATCGGCCTACTTGATTGAAAGTTATAGCACAAAACGTCTCATTTTAGTTAAGAATTTAAATTGTGTTAGCTAAGTAAATAAAAGTATTTCAATTGTGTCAGTGCTTATTTCGAATGCAACACAGATGAACTTAGGTATTTCTAATTGATGATTATAAATTAAATTGTTAGTAGAAGGTAAAAACAGAAGTGATGGCACAACACGAAATAAATAAGTTTTGAAGACAATACCTAATCGTAGCAAATCACCTTGATAGTTCAATTCACCTTATGCCAAAACATGTGAAGTTGCACTTGTTTCTCATCTCAAGTACATATTAAAATATTCAAATTGCGATAATTTCCATAAAGAATATGACTTACTTTTGTTGTTATAGCGAGACGTTCTTGTATTTACTTTTTATGATGGTGGTCAATTCAATTGTTTCAGTAATGATACTGAGTGAAGAATAAGTGCCACCACATCTATTTGGAGTTGGATAGTGTGAATTGTGCTGCTAATGTGAATCTCTAGATGAGGTGCTTTCTTTAAAGGATTGCCCATTTTTGATTGCTTCTTTTCTATTGTTTTGACTTTTTATTGACAGTTCCATTTAAATTATTCAATTAAAAATGTTTATGTTCATCTGTTTCATATCTGAAATAAGCACCAAAATGATTGAAATGCGTCTATTTACTTAAGCTAATGTGATTTAAACTCATCACTAAAACAAGACATTTTGTGCTGTAACTTTCAATCTAGTAGGCTGATTTGAATTGTTTTCATTAAAAGATTGTTATTTCCTTTCCAACGACGTATCGTAAGGGATGGAGTACCATTTAAGATTTCGAAGTTATGTGTGTGTGACAGTTGAATTAATTATGTATTTTAACGTCCCCCTTCATAAGTAGATTAACATGTTTTTTCTTATTTCGATATCTTTATTTGTTTATATAACATTAAAGATGGATCGTTTTAAAATGAACACATTGTATATGATGGATGATGAGGAGTCTACCTGGTTGTTTTTATGCACCCCTATGCATGCCTATTAAAACGTCTTTTAAATTTAATAGAACATTCATAATACAACTCATTATGCTTAAGTGAGTGCAACTGTCAATTAAATGACTGTAATAAAATAACTTAGTAAAATACAATTGTACATGACAACAAATACAAATCAGTGTAATAACATTTATGAATAACGTGACTGTTGATTTGGAGTAGGTACAGCAGACTAAATTGATCAATATTCTTATTTTATTTAGAATTTTGTCAAGGTAATAATGAGATGTTGAGTGGGTTGCATACATAAAAATTCCTCAGGCTCATCATAATATGTGAATAACCCTGTGTATAAGGAGGTATTACTGATTGTGTTCTTGTAGGGTTATGGAAAAGCTGATCATGCGAAAACAGTTGATCTTCTTAAAAAAGTGTATGAGGATTATGACATTTCTTGGAGCGATGAAGGGTATTAAATTTATTTTTATGGAACAGTAATGTATTTTTAAGATCAATTTGATGTGACTGTATTTTGATTATGCAATCCAATGCTTAGATTAATAAAGGCAACGAATAGTTGTATGTGCTAATACTTTATTCTTACCTGACTGTACTTATTTGCTATTGTGTGAAAAGAGTTAGCTGAATCCTTATGATAATAAACATAAATTCGGTTTAATGCAGTTAGAACAGAGCAATGTATAAGAAGCTTATATTGTCACATTTTCTTTTAATAAATGTTTTAGGTACTATTTGTTTACATCTTACTGTTAAAATAGTATTATGTTTATCTTCTTCACTGTTACTTTGTCGACTCCATATTAATAAATTATAAAAATAAAAAGACTGTTCCACTTATAACCTCAAATTTATTTGCCTGATGCATTTCGATATTAATATTAATTATCATTTTTAAAGACATAAACAAGTTGTCATAGTAACCAGCTAACTTGACCCAAGATCCAACCAAGATTATGACTTTCATGTCAACTTGTGTCTCTATGCCCTTGAAAATGAAATGTTAATATCGAGACATGTCAGGCGAATAAATTTGAGGTTATAAGTGGAATAGTGTTTTTATTGTTATAATTTATTGTTAGTGTTAAATTAAAAAAGTGTCTTTGAATATGTACAACGATTTTAGAATAGGAAAGTTTGTACTTTTTTAGATATGAAGGGTTACAGTAATTATTTGCATCTAGATTCAATTCCTATGCAAACATTATCAGGAAAAGTAGGTGGTAGATGAATGTTAGTTTGTGTAAGCTCCATAATCAGACTACACTCAACATCCAGTAATTTAAACATTTCTAGGATTTTCACACTAATCCAAACACATTTTCTTAATCCAAATGTAGGTGACTAGTGGTTTCTGTACAATACATAATAAATATCAAATCATTCACAAAAAGTGCCTGAAACATGAATTGTTATCACTATAATATAATAGCTAATCTAGTAAGATAATAGCTTTATGTTAGGAAGTAGAAGCAAATTGAGAGCAGAAAGTGACGAATGCACTGGTGCGCCATTGTGTTGAAAAATTGTATTTTGTTGTATTGTATGTTGTAAGCAGAGGGCTGTGCTTAAAAAATACACTAATTTTTCAACACGACGGCGCACCAGCGCATTCGTCACGTTACAAACCATCTTCATAATACGTATTGACGATGAATTGGTCGTCATGGCCTTGTAAGATGACCTGCAAGATGTAATGTAGTAGTAAGTACTGTTTTGTTAAAAATTGCTAGAATCCCTTTGTTTTGTTCAAAACACAAAAAAAATATAAATATACATGTACATATGCATAATTCAAATGTTAGTTGTAACTGCTGTTTTGAAGCACAGCCCTCTTTACTAAATATGGTTATTTAAATTAACAAAATTAGCGTTTTTATAAAATAATCCTTAAACCACCGCAGATAGACCCAAAGACCATTAAATAAAAATGAAAGAAAATTAAATTTTAAGTCTGATTAAACAAAAATTTTCATATCGTTCCATTTAAAAATATCAAGTTATCCATGATTGAAGATCTTCATTTTCAATGATCTATAATGGGACCATAGTAATCTTTAACAAAGTCATTGGTAACACAATTGATATAGCAATCCGTATTTGACACGATGATCAAACCGTATCTTCGTATCCTATTTAGTTCCAGAGGTATTTCAAAATTTCTAAAACAATGTAAAACTAAATTTTTTCAAAAAATATTAAATATCTCGAAAACGGCGCAATTTAGACCAAACGTACGGTTAATAAAAATGAATCTAAATGTAATAGGGAATCCAAAAATGAAGTAATATACAGGGTGTTTCATTTGAAAAAATAAAATAAGATGCTGCCACAAATAAGTCGAACACCCTGTATAGTTCAAAATATCTTTAGGCTATGCTTCCAGAGGCATTATGTTGCTTTCTGCTTTCAATTTGTTTCTATTTCCTAACATAAAGCTATTATATTACTAGAGCGGAATCTTGGACCACCCTGTATACACGTTGCCTAAAATCTTACTGAATGTAGGTATTTCCTGTAGCTAAGACTCTGTAAGGGCAACAAAGACGGAGAATACCTCCAATTGTCATTTTAACAATGACCAGTATTATTTTACTGCCTATTAACAAACAGAAATTGAAAGTGCTCTCTATCTTTGTTGCTGTTATACAGAATTATGATACTGTCATTGTTTAACCACAGAAATTATTCATGTTTCCTAAAATCTCAGGCAACCAGGAGAGTTTATTTTTAAATTATAGACAACAGGGAGAACATAATTGTGTGCTGATCATGAAATTCCACTTTTTGCTTCCTGATGTAAATCACCCTGTATAGCATTTGGGATCTACTGTTACAGTTTTCTGCCTGCTTTATCTCTATAGTGATAAAAACAAATTAACCCAAACAATGATATACAATGAAGTGGTCAGTAATAACAGTTTTGATTTACTCATGCCTAAGTGAAAATGAACTTGACTTTTGCGAACACGATTAATGATGTCATCGTTCACAACATTTAAGTTTCTCATTCCTCCATTGCTTGGTTTTGGAACTGCAGCTGTATTGGAAATAGAGATCGAAATAATGTGGTTGCTTCCGATTAGAGTAGTGTCATTAGGTAGTCCTTCTGCAGTATCAGAAATTCAATTTCCCTTGTGTTTCAGAAATTGGAGATCGTATTGAAACGAGAATGTCCTTATTAAAAATGTTGAGGATAAACTATCCCATCATTATGCTTTTTTAGTTTGCAAAAATTCACCAAGACCTTACTTTTTTATTAGATACTATGGTAAATCAAGTCACTTCAATTTAATCTCGCCTTCAAACCACCTGACAATCTCAACTTCAAAATTATCCACGTGTTCTACCAAAGTACTTTAAAAGAGTATCAAAGTTCTAAAAAATGCTTTGGTCATTGTGAGATTCTGTTGCTTGAAGGCCGTTTATTTGAATGTCGAATTGACCTAGATGTTAGGTTAAGACAAAACCATCTTCATTGCAAAAGCTTCTGTCAGGTGAATGGAAGGTTTAAGTATCATTTTACACTAACATTTTCTGCCGAATGAAAATTCTACATCAGATTTTACTTCCCGAGTTGACTCATCTATAGAAAATTCTCTAGAAAACCAAAAGATCAGAAATCATAACATGTTAGTGACACCTACAAAATATAATTCACATAATAATAAACTGAAGAATTACTTACTACAAACTAATCTAAATTTTAAATATCCCAATTTAATATTCAAATATTGTAAGTATGTTATTATTTGATTATAAAACAAGATTTTTTTTTATCACAACAAGAATAATCTTATTGTTAGGGTTGCCAACTGTCCAGGTTTAAACCAACAATTCAGTTTTACGGGAGTTTTGTCCGGGACCCGGGGAAACCCCTTTGATGTCCGGATCATGTCGAAAAATGCTAATAAATTTTGAAGTGTCCTTTAACGCGTTAACAATAAATGCATCGACCGATCAACAAATTTCAAATTTAGTAATAAAGTTTTTGTTTTTATTGTAACTAAAAATGAATGTTTAGATTAAGACACGTTAATACTCACTGATATAACTGTTTATTCATTTATTAATTAAACAACATTACGTAAGAGATACGACATATTTACTAACCAGCCTTCGTTTCAGTGGGATGTATTTATATGGTCGCTGGTGCTCTCTTCAGCATTTATTGAACTGTGTATACAGGTAGAGTCCCTATAAATGCTTGTTTTCAAGAACAGTTAGCACGATGATGTAATGCCAATGAGAAAGCTCACATGTTAACCGATCAGAAGTTTTTTGACTGGTACTTACAAAAGGAAAACTAGCTCGGAAACAAAACCACAGAAATCTGTGACAAAACATTGATGTTAGATATGTCTGGGTTTCTATAATAGATGTCAAGACAAGCTCAGTCACAGCTCGTACCAAAGTTGAATTTGTGGAACTACTACTACATGTCCAAATTGCAAAAGAACTGTCAAACCTTAGCATCTAATCTTTTTTAAAAGTCCATCGCGCTGTATTAAAAACTTAAAACTTCATCAGAAATAGTGATATGCTTGAGAGAACGTTGGCAAGTCTCAATTTTGGCCATTTCAAAAGAGATTTTTTGCTAAAAAGTAGTTTGTATTTGATTTTCAGATAAACACAAATTATTGGCGCAAAAAGTTTACAAAAAAAAACAAAAACAAAAGCTTTTCCCATTTCGCGCGAACTTACTTTTCTGGATGTTACTGATAAATTGTATGCAGCAAGAATAGGTAACATATTACCGCTGTAGCCGTATCTTGTTTTTGAAATTATTTTCTTATAATTATTCTTTAGAAATTTCTTCCTTGATGTTTCCAAGTGGAAGAGGTGGTTAAAATAAAAGTTTAAGTTTTACTTTTCCTTTATTGATCTTTCTAGAAATATTTATATCGTTACTGATTTCAAACTCATTATAACTACACTTACATCTTAATTTAATTAAAACGTTGAGGACTTTTTGTAAGAACAACATATGAAGGTAGGTACGGTCATGCAATTCTAATTGGGTAGTATGTAGATTCCTGTATTAATTGTAATAGGTTACAATGTAAGTAGTGCTTGGTATCAACAATAAATTCATATTTTACAGTTTGTTTACTTCATTGAGTGAATGTATTTTTTGAATCGTTTACGCCAGAGATTGTATTACATGGAATGGAATATTTCCCAAGAGTCACTGTTATTAAGGTATAGACCATCTGCTCATAAATATACATAACTACACTGAATGTTATTCAAAATCATATCCAGTATTAAAAAACAAGTTAAAGGAAAATAAGTGAAGTTTGTTACGTTTAATACAAGCTACGACTGGTTTATTTATAAAAAAGTATAAAATGAACAAATTGCGTTTCATAAAATAGTCCAGACATGTCTTAATTGCCGATATTCAACAAAATTAGGGTTTAATCCGGAATTTCCTAGAGAATATATTTACTTTGAAATTTTCAACTACAAAACAAACAAAACTTGACTAGAGCTTAAGGAAGTTGTGACAATAGATTCCGTGTAGAGGCGTTGGAGCGAAACAGTAGCAAAACATTATTCCAGAACTTCCTACCAAGTTATTTTAGTCATTACGCCGTAGAACGAAGAAATCTAAATACTTGCTCTTGCATCGTATAATAGCACGTACATAAGAAAAACGTCTTGTAATTAGCTATATAAAAGGATAGAAAAACAAGTAAGAAATATAACTCATAAATAACACTTCATTTTATAGTTACTACGATATTCTATTATTTCAAATATTAGATATATCACAAGTTCACAAGGAAAACTAAAACAAATTTAAGTATTCATGTAGCTTCTTTTCTCTATCTTTATATATATAGGTTCATTAGGAAGGAAACTCATTAGTGGAAACAAAATTTGAAAAAGGAAATGTTTTCAGAGTTACGGCCAGAACGGGCAAATTAAAGTGCTCATAAAAACAGTCTTTACTATTTTATAGGCGAACAGCAAGATTTAATTTAAGGAATCAGAAGTAAAACTAAAATCTGATTGTTAATTTCTGCCTTCTTCATTTTTTCAAATTATTTTATCAGGGCTATTTGCATGATACATTTATTAAAAGACTCATGTTTTTTTATAATACCACATCAAAAACATGCGATAAATTTATTCTTTTGGGTCCTGAAGAACCCCAGGTGCTTGAATTTATTTACCCTATACCTATTTCTACTTCTTTCAGCAATATTATTATTAAGGCATCAACGACGTTTTACTTATAGTATCTTTACTATGACATGGGTTCGAATTGAAGAGGAGCCACAAATGCTCGAAAGGGTATAAGAATTTTTGCTTTTTATTGCGAATCGATTGTTGAAATGTTGTAGACCATTCCGACAGAGGGCTTAGGTTGGTCGGTAACTAATCAGAGCGGACTTTCTCAGAAAATCTTCAAATGATGTTTTCCTTCTTTTTATCTGCCGTTTTAGTTCAACCTCAATCTCAGCTTTTCCAAGTTAAGTATGTTTCAGTATTTAACAGTAGAGCGGGCCACTTGAAAACGCGAATGCTAATCTTTAACGAAGAGAAAGGTTTTTTAAAAGTATTAGAAAATCAGTATAAGATCGCTTTCCACATTCTGCCTAGGTATGCAGTCTGGTTGAATATACTGCAAAAACGTAGATAAGACCAACTGCAAAGATATCAAAGAAGTATACACTACAGTAGCGGTCACGAAAACTGCATCACCTGCACAAGTTATCACGTATGTGCCAAGTGATTTAAAATGATTGATAACAGTTTGAATTTACTGCGTTAATTGTAGTGATTTTTGCACTTTAGAGTTGACGGTGTTGTTAGTTGTCATTTAACCAGCCAATGCCATACGTGTTGTCATGTCAATTTATTCTCGTATTCGTCGGCTAAATCAAGGATGTAGTGCCACTAACTTTCAGAATGACATTACAGTCTTATATAAACACATGTGTGATTTTAAAATGAATTATACATCATCTACACTACTTTAAGAAATTAACGAATATTGTAAGCGTTGCTTTCAGCCAAATTTGCAACGGTTTTAGAATCTTTATGCAAAGATCTATAAAGTGAGCTAAAAAGGAACATTTAGTTTTAAAATGCTCAGTTAATAAGTCAGACCAAATGACAATAAACACATTGTAACAAGTTTGCTGTCATATACGCAATGAGAAAATCACAAGAAATTCCACCTTTCCCAGGTTTCTGACTGCAATCTTGTGTAGCCAATATTTTCATTTTTAAGCATTGGTCTTTAGTTCAATTAAAATTAATTTAAGTCAAAATGATTCTTTTCGAGCAGTCTGTGCCTACAGCCTACTTTGTCGTCAATAAACTTTTTCCTTGCCCAAAAAGACTTACATAACTATGAAAGTGGTCTATCAAATATCGAATTGAGTTGAGATTGCAATTCAGAGAGATAGTGCTGTTATACCAGTTCACTATCTTTATTTTAAATAAAGGAATTATTTAGATAACGATGTCATTTGACATTTAATTCCAATTGTTTATAGATCCTTTCGGATAAGGAAAAAGTTTCTTGATAGTAAAGTAGGCCGTGGTCACAGTCTATACCAAATGAATCATTTTAGCTTTAGTTAATTTGAATTAAACCAAAGACCAATACATAAAAATGAAGATATTGGCTACACAAGATTGTACTCAGAAACTAATAGCTGAGAAAGGTCGTATGACAGCAAACTTGTTAAACTCTCGCAAATCTGGCTGAAAATCGCCTTTCCAATAGTGATGCCTTAACTTCTTGGAGCAGTGTATTTGAATATTTGTTTTTCAACAAGAAAATTTTTGAAATTAATTAGTAGTCCTTATGTATTTTTTACAGTTGTTTATATTTTTATAGTTTAAGTGATTATGAGGTTCTTGATAAAGTTCTTGATCAGGGACGAAACGTCTACTTCTTGAATAAAATTAAAGTTCTGAAGTCGATAACATTGCTTCATTTTTCAATATTGGTTTATATAAATTAAGCCAGGAAATAAAATCAATGAAGTTTAGAAAGACCAGAAAAAATCAAAAGCTTTTTGTTTGATTTTATACAGAGTGTCTACTTATTAAGTTGGCGACATATGGAAAACTTTTTTATTTTTAGTTTTAGGAAAAAAGTTAGTTTTCATAAAAAATTTTGCATGGTCTAGAACCTAACTTGAAGCTGTTTGTCAATAAATATGAATTTGGTACAAAAGTAAAGTACTTTTATTTTTGATCATATGGAAAATTGTAATAATGAAAAGTTCAGAATTAAAAAGCACTTTCAAATATGCAAACACATCAATTTACACTAAAAAAACGAGTTTTTTATTTTAGTTTTTACTTAGAAAAAGCGCACATGCTCTCTTCCGGATAAAGAGTGTTAAGAGCATTTAAGAGTTATCGCTTCGGTTAGCATTATGCTAAATTTCGTTTATCATTTATTGTAAATAATGTATATAAAAATTTATTCTGTTCTGAAATTATAAGCTGCAAATTGTATTTCGCATTTTGTATTTACATATATCTCTATAGATATTTAATTTTTTTTTCGATAAATGTTACTCACCCCTAGCAAATTCAGGAAATACAATATTTGCCCCTTTCTCGCTTCCTCTGCTGCGATTGAATAAAACTCGAATCTTTTAAAAATTAAATGTATCTCCACTTCATTAATTTATTTTTTTTTATTCCGAGAATTTTGTGGTTAGTGTCGATGCAGCAGACACATAAATCGCGCTCCTTGACACTATATGCAAATTACCTTTAAATAGCTACTTGAGGTCAAAAGAAAAGGAATGGGTTAGGTTCTCCACCTTCCGCGTTCGTTCTCTGATACCTGGAGATTTTTCCTTTGGGAATTTCTAAAGCCGCGAGATCTAATAGTTTGGATAAAGCTACCGGGGTTTCCTTGTTTAACCTAATCCAATTGTAGTATTTCGGAGTTTAAGCGCGTCGCGATCTTCAGTGCATCGAACACAAACATTTTGTTACATCTTAGGATGTTTGTTATTATTATTATATGTAACAGATTTATCCTGGATTTCAAGAAAATATCGTAAGTGTATCGTTACCTTTTTCAGATCTCAGTCTCGTTACTGGATTATGCAATCTCCACCAGGTGTTTCCGTATCTTTTCGTCAAGTACATCTGTACATATCTATATATAGCTTTGGGAATCCCCGCCGACAGCTGTTTGACTCAGTTTTGGTTGTGCTTCGCGAACCGGCGCGTGCGTCGAAGTTTTCTACAGCAGCTTTGTATATAGTGGTAGTGAGTTTAAAAGCCAATGTTATATTTGTGCAAGTGTTTGCGTCCATATACGTAATTATGTAATCATCGCAAAGCGTATTTGGATTTACTTATTCCGCATTGGGAATCACTACAGATTTAGCTGTAAGTTTATTTTATCTTTTAAATATTTTCTAATCTATTGAACAGTTATAAACATTAATAAGTCTGATTTTTAAGCAGGTCGGTGTGTGGCTTTGCTTGAAATCCAGATTCGAAGCTTAAATTTAAAATGTCTTCGCATTTACAAAAACAAGTTTGCTAACTTTCTCAAACTACGTAAGCTTAGGAGAGCCTAGGTAACTTAACTTAAAAATGTCTATGTGTAAGGTCCCACTTTCACAATCTTATTAACAAGTACAGCATATTAGGTAAATTAAGTTACTAAAGAGCTAATTCCATTAGCAGCTCATCGAAAATTTTACAGTTTTTATCAAATAATTACTACGTTTTAAAATCCGAACTGGCTGGTACCGTTCTCTTTCCGGTCTGCTTTCCGATTGTTTGCTAGGTGATTAAAACCATTCAAATAATTCATGAGGTTATTGAGTTGTTTGAATTTGTTCATGCTTAACTTCTTTTTAGCCATACTTTCTTCGATCATGGATTTGTTTTAATTGCTTTACTACTGTTGTCCATTTACCTTTATTTCACACGTCTCTTTTCCGTTGACCTTATCGAGTATCCACAACATTGTAATTGATTAGTCCCTATTTTGTTTAACAGTAGGTTAACTTTTAAACTATCCCTATTCTAGTTTTCGCTTTCCCTGTATTCTTCTAAGAAGCCTCATCTCAGCTGCGTGAAATCTTCTGTTATATTCGTTGTTAATAACCATATTTACGACCTATAAAATATCTCTGATATATAATTACCGTATCACAAATGGGTATTACGGTTTGTTCCGAGATTTCCTTGTCTAAAATACTTCTTTTCGTCGTATAGTATACAGTGTCATTCAAAAAGAAGGGAACACTCAATAACTTTTTTATCTTGCGATTGACAAAACAACGGTTAAATAGCTTGTTGTCTATGATATTTAGCGGCAATTTCAAAATTTTTTTCTTATTCTGTACATATAAAATATTATAGATGTTGCATCAAAATGTTTTGCTCTAAATCTCCCAAAAAGTTTGCAAGTGTTCAAGACAGTACTCTTGTCTACATGTAACTATCGTAAAACAACAGACAGCCTTTTAAAAAGCAAAAACGCGATGGCCGTGGAAAACAAAACTTTAAATCTGACAGAATTATTGTTTATTTGTAAAATTGCAAATTTGACGAAATTTATTAATTCAACGCTATTATTATTCATTGTTACTACATACTCCAACGGTGAATTAATAAATTTCACTAAATTTGCGATTTTACAGATATTTTGAATGATACTGTATAGTCTAGTGCAACTAGACAAAAACTAGCCCTAACCTGGACATTTGGAAAAACAAGCTGAGAATTGGTGAAGATATTGAGAACAATGTTCTAGTTAAGACACTCAAAGTCCGAAAAGATTCACTTTGCGTTAAAGACGCCATCTTGGGTTTTGTGTTTCTGGGTGTAGCGCTTGAACGAATTGCACTATATAAGTTTATTCTTGTGCTGAGTTAAATTGTTTAGGCCCTATTATCAATAGCAACACTTATTGTAAAACTTCGACAATTTTAACAGAAATCTTAGAATGAAGAAAATGTCAAAATGTGATCCAAATACATATTTGACCATTTTTTTTCATCGTATCCATTAAAATTAAAAATGTAACGCGTAATCAAAATCAAAGAATACATAAATAACTTTAGATACCATTTATCATTTTACAATAAACATGCAATTAAAGAGAATACTATCTACCAGGTGTATACATATGAAATGAGACTTTCAGCTATTAGACCACAGATGTCGCTAGGAGTATTTTTAAACTGTCCCAAATGTCTTATTTTTTTCGTCTGTCATCTGTCAACAATATTCAATTCATTGTTTGTGATGTTTCATACAACAACGCATTTTTTTCGCTCTTAAAAATGTCGAATTTCGTGCCTTCAAACTACGATTTGCGGACATCGTTGATTTTCTGTTATCAATTGAAGAAAAACGCTTCTCAAGCTCATCAAATGCTTATAGAAGCTTACGGTGGACATGCTCTAAGCAGAGCACAGTGCTTCAGGTGGTTTGAAAAATTCCGAAGTGGTGATTTTAGCGTGGAGAACGAGGAACGTGGCCGGCCACCGAAAAAGTTTGAGGACACCGAATTGCAAGCATTGTTGAATGAAGATGATGGTCAAACGCAAGAAATGATGGCAGAGCAGTTGGGAGTGACCCAAAAAACCATTTGCAAACGTTTGAAAGACATGGGCATGATTTTAAAGGTCGGAAGATGGGTGCCGCATGAACTGACTGAAAGGCAGCAAGAGAACCGAAAAACCACTTGTGAAATGCTGCTCTCCCGGTTCAAAAGGAAGTCTTTTTTGCATCGAATCGTTACGGGTGATGAAAAATGGGTGTATTTCTCCAATCCCAAGTGTAAACGATCGTATGGTCCGCCCGGCCACAAGCCAAAATCAACGGCCAAACCAAATCGCTTCGGCCGCAAGGCAATGCTGTGTGTTTTCTGGGATCAGCATGGTATGATTTGGTACGAGCTATTAAAACCAGGTGAAACAGTTGACGGTGCACGCTACCAACGACAATTGGCCGATTTGAACAGCGCTATACACCGAAAACGCCCAGAATATGCCGATCGGCGTCACAAAGTAATTTTTCTTGATGACAATGCACCACCACATCGAACAAGAGCGACCCGGGAATTGGTGGAGACGTACGATTGGGAACCACTGGTGCATGCGGCTTACTCACCAGACTTGGCGCCTTCCGATTATCATTTGTTTGCAGCGATGGGCCACGCACTTTCCGAGCAGCGCTTCAATTCTCACGAAGAAGCCAAAAAATGGCTCGATGATTGGTTTGCGGCCAAAGACGGCCAATTTTTTTGGCGCGGCATTCACAAATTGCCTGAGAGATGGGTAAAATGTGTCGCTAGCGATGGCTATTATTTTGAAGATTAAATTTGTAACCATTTTTTGTTAATAAACGTTTAAAATTGAAAAAAAAGTCTCATTTCATAGGTATACACCTGGTACTACTACGTGTTCAGATTTGAGTTAGCCTCCTCTAGGCGGTCGTCTGTGTAAACGACCCGTAACACACGTTCTCATTGAAAACACCCACCGATGTTCTACTAAAACAGAAATAAGTGGCAATACATTGTGTTACCAGCAAGATGGGCGCCGAGGACTAATATTTCTCCAGCAAGCGCTAGTTTCAATTCTTTTGGAACCTGAAACAGCTCCAGAAGCTCGTTTCATCGACAACTTGTGACTGTAGGGTTACCAACTCGAAGAAATACCAGGACTAAGCGACTGTATTAGGTCATTACCAAGAATACAAAACAGCAACTGTCCTGCCCTTACCTTTTGTCCATCTTATGCCCTGAAATCCTACTAGCATTTACACCTGCCTCCAGTGGCGTCTGGTGACCTAACTTCAGGTGGTGCCAAAACCACGTGATCATCGCTTGATTGGTTAAAATTGTCAGATTATACAGAAACAAACCAATCAAGCGACGTGGCTTTGGCACCACCTCAAGTTAGGTCACCAGCCGCCACTGCCTGCCTCCTACCTGCAGTTGAACAGCGAAAAAGCAAAAATCAGTCATCTTGTATGATGATATTCGTCAAACCACTTTATGCGAAAGTACTTAACATACTTTTAGCTGCTGGAAAAGACAGTTCACTTTCATGTGTTGTTCTACGTCTCGATGATTTTCACCTGCTCATGTTTTTCAAGTGGTTATGCAAAGGATACTGTGGTTCGTATGAGGATAGACCATGCCTACGCGCATTTGTTGCGGCAAGTTTTCTCGACAATCCTTCTATTACTAGATGCTCTGAAAGCGGTTTCTGATCTGACTCAATGATTAAAGCTAACGCACACTGAACTACTTTAAGAGAGTTCTTGGCAACTATCTGAACTCACTGATACTTCAAGTCTGTTGGATGCCAAATTGGTGGAAGTAGCTGCGTCCAGTCACACTGCCAAGTCTATTTCACTCTTCAGAGATGGGCAAGTTTTGGTTATGGATGTGGACAGCTATGACCATCGAGCAAGTATTGATAGTCACTGCAGGAGGACTGACGCACTAACGTGGAATGCCTGAAGGAGTTATGCCGCTGATATTACATACATTTAAATTGTTTTGAAGTTGTCTTGGTTAACAAGACTAGATCGTCTGCGTATGCCAGTTATTGTTATTTGCACTTCATTAGTTGTTCAAGTTATTTTCTTTTGCAATTATGATTTTAAACGATTTTACAGTTTCTCAAAACTGCTTTTGGCTTCTATTTTGCTTTAATTTCTATACGTGGAGCATCCTCAGTTATTAAACGTACTTTATAGTTATTGAATTCGTGTCACTTACTGGGGCTGCTTTTCCTACTTTTAGTACTTATTTGTATTTTAAATTACATTTGAGATTTCAGGGACGATACACAATTCTATCTCTCACTCACCAATTCAAGCGCTTTTCTCATTTACTTGCAAACGTCTCCAGTTTGGTGTTCAGCAAATACTCCAAGTACTCAGACCACGTTATTGATAATAAAATACTGCCTGTACTTTTCCAAAATTTGATAGTCTTTTACCATTGATTTTAATTCAGTTAAATCTTTTTTCTACTTTTTTTAATTCTAATTCAAGTTAGTGATGTATCCAGAGAGAAAGAGAGAGCATAATGTGTCAATATTTCTCACCTTCTTAAGCAGGGGTGTATCATAATATGGTGCAGTTGCACCAGAGCTGAGAGATTTGAAGGAAATCCACAAAAGACAAATAAAAACAATATTTTTCTGTTTTATAATTCTCCAAAAGAATAATTGGCAAAGTGCCATTTCTTGCTGTACCATATACTTTAATAAAGAAATTGCAGGGGTTTACTTAATTAATGTTACGTCACAATGCCATTAAATATCAAAAGTAATCAGATTATTTAATAAATATGAACGAAACAAAGAAAGTTATCTAATATAAATTCTTAACGGGATTTCCCTTCTCAAAATTCTGGATACGCTACTGTATTCAATACCGATCAGAAATGCCTATTTTCAATCTTATAACCTTTTTAAATCTGATATCTTTCAAGCACCGTTTATTGGATCATTTAGCTTGGATCAATTACTGGCTTTTTGCCGTTAGGTTTATCCCGAGGAAGACAAGCGTAATTTGATAGGTGTCATTATGTAAACTACTATGCCTTGTAGAATGTTTTCTTGCTTCCAACATTTAAAATTATTTCTAAATATTTTTTTGTTATAGTAACCTTTGCTATTCTAATAATGATTAATATTTTTGAGCCTTTCAACTGTTTAATTCAATTTGAAAATATTACTACTATAAACACTGCATTTTTTTGTAAAATTTTCTAAATACTAACGTAATTATTTATTATAAACTTTTTTAAAAGTTTTAATTTATTTTGCACTTAAATCGATAACAATATTTTAATAAAAAAATAAATTATATTTACATGACAAATATAAACTCATTTTAGTTATAATCTGTTGATTTATATCAAGTTATTTCCATCAATACCAGCGTTTGCGTCTAAAGGAAGCTTTCTGATATCTCATTAGATTTGTTATTAAGCTAGTAAACTTCCGAAAATTTTCAATTATATTCCGAAAATTTGAAACTTAGTTAAGACTGGATTATGTATTAAAATTTCCTATTAATTGTTAAATTGAAAACAGAAGTCTAATTTGGAAACTTTTGAGAATAAAAAAAGTGAGTTTTAGAGTTCATGTTTTAATTAGACAGACTTAACAATCGCAAAAAAAACAAAATAAAGTGCTGAAATTAGCTTTGAATAGATAGAATTTATTCCTTTCCGAAAAGAGAACAAAATGTGTTTTGGTGAAAGATATGAAATATTAAAAGTATTACTTAGTATAAGTTTAAATCGTGTTTAATCTCAGATTACGTTTAGAAGTTTGAAGCTAACTAGAACAAGCCACAAATTCTCATAACACTATCAGCTTTCGATTGAAATAGCAGGCATTAACAAAGTTTGTTAATGTAGTACAGCGTGGCCTTAGCGTGAACTCGAAGCAAACCATTACCATAGTAAAGTGGATATTTTTAAATAAGGTAAAAAGGCCAACGTACTAAGAAAGTAAGAGTAAAATAATTATGGATAAAATCATTTTAATTTTTGATTTATTCCACAACAGATAATCTACCGAAATCTCATTCTTTACATTAACATATTCATCGATAAAGCTTTAGGTGTCAGCAAGTATACGAACACGCAATAAAGGAATAGCAAAATCAGTTTTCGGGGCGACAAGACGAAAATTCCATACAAATTTAGAATATATAGGATCGACAACAATTTTAGAGATTCATGACATACTATATACAGCGTAGAATATTTTTGTATACAATATATTTTTCAGTAAGAATTGTGCTTTGCAAGTAAAAATACAATTTTGAATAAAATAATATTGAGTTCTTACATTATAAAAACAACTAGTAAATGAAAGATTTAAAAGCTTTAAATAGATTTTCTTATGAATTTAGATATTATATAGATTAACTATTTGGAAACTCTATAAATCTTTAACTAAATTATTGGAATATCTTTCAAAAAGCTCAGTTTACGAATACGAGGTAGTAGAAAATTGAAATAAATTCTTTATTGGTACCGTGATATAAATTTCCTGTTTTTTCCTTCTACTATATTCTCGATTGATAATTTAGGTAGGTGTTCAATTTTTGTTTGAAGCTGAAGCTATTTTTATTTTTTATTGATTGATTACATTGAAATAAAATTTCATAAGAATATCAATAAAGTTTGTTCAACTTGCTAAATATTTGTTAACAGGAAAGATACTGCTTAATATACTATTTCTGACCAAAACAAAATTTAGCTGAAAAATTAAAAAAACATTATTAAATTACTTACTTCCGTAGTTCATATCGTAGTACCATTCATTAAATTAAACGAAGCAGGAGAAGGTTTTTTATAGGTTTCTTGTCTGTCTAACGTCTGTCTAGCAGCATCAACGCTAGTTAACCTGATGAGAATAACAACCAAACAGTAACTAAAATCCATATTTTTATAGAAGAGTAAAATAAATACTACTAAATACAAGGAATAACTTTAAAAGCGTTCATCGTTTCTACATTTGATGATTTTTTGCGGGTTTCTCACTGTATCATCTTCTTCTTCATTTTGGATGGTTTCAGTTTTATTGCTTTTTATACTTTCTAGAATTTCTTCGTCGTAGGATACTCAGTTGTAACGAGATCTTCATCAACATTCAGTTAATTGTGCAGCATAACATCGGTGTTAATTTTATCAAATTTCGATAGGGTTTTCCATGATTTTTGTAAATTTGCAAGTGACATCTTCGTTCCATTCATCAAAATTTTCGCAAAATTCCGTTTTGGAAAACAATGTTTTAAGGCGTTTTCAGTTACTTCGTAAGTCCAAACTTTTGCTAACTCACTGATGCACTCTCTTAAGTCTATGATTTTGTCAGTCCTGTTGTTTTCAATTCCATTGATGATCTTTATTAAAACGCGTTTAAGATAATAAATTTTAGATTTTTTATTATGCCCTATTTCATTGGTTGCAGTTTCGACGTTAAATTTGAAGGAAAAAAACAGCTGTACACTTTTTAGCTTTCTTGCAATCGCAGAAAGGTGTGCTAGGCAGTTATCTACAATTAAAGCATTTTTTCTTTCTTCTCTCGTCATTTGATTGTCTAATTTTAATTCTTTAAAAATCTAGCCAGTCATTCACGTTTTCTTATTAAAATGATAATTCACTTCAAGGAATTTCGTTCCTTTGAAACATCGTGGATTCTTAGTTTTCCCGGCTACTAACAGTTTCAACTTTTCCTGTTATGTTGAATCCTATCAAGGCAGTAATTCTTTCTTTGCTCTGCTTTCCTCCGAAACATCTTTTATTTCTGAAAGTGAGAGCTCTGTTAAGTATACACTTAAAGATGTTTTTTTGCGTGGTATTTTTCCAAATTCCGTTTCAATGTTTCATTTTCTCACTGATCACAGTCTCCTTCACTAAATGTCGTACTTTCACCACAAATCACTTTTAAAATGATACCGTTCCTTTCTTTAGATTTATCCAACCAACCAATGCTCGCTTGAAAATTCACGTATCCTAATGATTATGCGAACTCTAAGGTCTTGTATTTAATTAATAGGCCTGATAACGGTAAGTTCTAAATGCACCCACTTTGTAACTGATTGGTCTGTGTCGTCGTAAATGCATGTTCGTTAGTGCGTTTTGCTGTAGATTTTGTATCATTGCTTGGAGGAATTCCAAACTTTAACCCCACATCTTTCTTCTTCGATCTCTGAATAATTTCTTGCAACACGCTAATCTTTTTATTAATGCTTAAAACACTTTCACTTGATATTTTGTCTTTGCAATACACGTAGAACCGCTCGCTCTTCAAACTGAAGTTAAAATAAAGATCTTCAGTGCATTTCTTCAATTTTATAAGACCCCCGATACCCAAATTTAGAAAATTCCTTTAAAAGGGCCAAAGAGTAAGAAATTTTAATCTTTTTGCGACTTTATTGTAGACAATAATTGCAAAGACTTTCAAACTTCATAAAAAAATTTTATTTTGAAATGTCGCTCAGGATTTCAATAGATTTAAGAAATCCCTTCAAAAAGAAGGGTAGAACAGTATTGATGACAGTAAGAAAACCCTCCTTAGGACAAACACTGTAGAAGTAATAAAAAAGAAATTTAAAATAATACTAGAGGCCCATCTTACAGGCTTGAATCACGACTCTAGTCCATCTGATTGATCTCATCAGCAAGCCAATGACCAAATCACGAATAAAAGTATTTCTGAACAAACAATAGTACTGTTTATCAGAAACGGTAAGGTATTTCGCAAAGCTGCCGAAAGGAAACGTGATAATAAGTAAGATAAGGCAAGGAGAATCAATAATATTTACAGACTCACTGGAAAAGAGTAAAGTAGAAGCAGATTAGAAAAAGAGAGCAAGTCAATGTAAGAAAAAGTTTGGTGTAATGGACAAAGAAGAAATCGTGGTTCGTGAAAATAAAAGGACACCTGCGATAGAAAGTATAGTGAGTCAAATACCGACTATTCATTGTCATCTGAAGAAAAATTAAGTATTAGAACAGCCTGGAGAAGAGTGCAATGTAAACAATGACAAATTAATAATTCTTACCTGTAAGATTCATCAAGAGAACGGGAACCCGTACTTAAGTAGTACGAGGTATGTGAGAAAAGTAATGAGACTGATTTCATACTAACCAAAGTTTTTATTTTTTTCAAACAACAATGTTATCCCCTTCAAAGTTGTTCCCTTGGGCAGCTATACACCGGCGGAGTCGTTGTTCCCACTCTTGGTAGCAGCGCTGGAAGTCTTCAACTGGTATGGCTTTTAACTGGTCGGTCACAATCTTTTGAATGTTCTCCAGAGTTCCAAAATGACGTCCTTTTAGGACATGTTTCAATTTCGGGAAAAGGAAAAAGTCACAAGGACTCAAATCAGGTGAATAGGGGGGATGAGGAACAACAGTAATGCGTTTTGAGGTCAAAAATTCACTGATGGAAATTGCTGTGTGACACGGAGCATGTTCAAATTGCCTGTCAAAATTTGATGCACGGTGAAAGTGTTTAAATTTAACTGTTCACTCATCATCCTTATTGTTAAACGACGGTCTGATCTCACAAGAGCCCTCACACGTTCAACGTTTTCGTCAGTTTTTGAAGTTGAGGGTCTCCCTGAGCGAGGTTCATCTTCAACGTGTTCTCGGCCGTCCAAAAATGATTTGTGCCAGCGGAAAACTTGTGCTCTTGATTAGCACTGTTCCCCATAGACCCGTTTCAACTTTTCAAAAGTCACACTCGCGGATTCACCAAGTTTAACACAAAACTTTATTGCACAACGTTGCTCTAAATTCCGATGCTCCATTTCTGTAACACACAACAAAAACACAACTTCACTGATGGCGCTGTCAAAAATAATGTGTTAGTTGTACGGAGTTGTAACTCGGAATGAGGAAGTGGAAGCGATAAACAAA
>VTPC01007102.1:101232-195660 GCA_011009095.1 Ignelater luminosus
TTTTGAGAATCCACTCCATTTGCGGCATGAGCTACAGGATTTAACATCTACCATTGGTCTGGACGGGACTTGTGCATACTTTTGAGCATCTTCCCGTTACAGTAATAAATCTCGAAAATTGCATTTGCACTGAAAAAGGTTGAATTTTCAAAAATTCGCATTTAAGCGTTAAATAATCAATAACCACAAATAACATCTCAATATTAAAAAGCCTTTATGAGAGGGTAGCTTTTAGAGGTAAGATAAAAGGGTAGAATGAAAAATGTAGTTTTGTACGATAGAGAAGAAAAAAATAAATATATTTACAGTGTTTTGTTATGTCTTTCACAATAACGTAGTTATATTACTCTGAAAACAAAAAGCTATAAAGTTTATACTAAACTGCAGTCCTGTTACATCTCTATAAAATCTGAGGCTTTGTATAAAATTCTTCTGTTGGCTAATGAAAATTAGAAATTAGCAAAATTCTATCCACATTGAATTTGTTGTAATAGAATGTCAAGTATGAAAATAAGGAAAATATAAATTAGCATTTTGATATTTTGCGGCAACAACCTAAACTTTTTTATATGAATATGAAAGTAAGAAGAATCTGATTCTATATTTTAGAAGTTATTGCATGACATAACTCCGTCCTACAACTCAATAAAAGCGGAATAAAAATAAAATCGCAGAAAGAAAGATTTGTGAAATGTTATATGTGGTTGTTAGGAAAACAGAAAAACTTATTTAAAATCGTCTGCAATAGCATTCAAAGTAAACTTAAAGCGCTTTTTTATTGCAGTATTATTTATGTTTCCTTGTCTGTACAAGCAACTTCGTTAAAATTCTAGCCTTCGCAGTATCTTGTAGTTTATGGCTCTTTTTATATTCCTTTAAAAGAAAGCTAATCTACTACCTGGAATCCTGCAGTGAAATTTTAGCGGCCTACAGAAAATTGAGAGTATCCCTTTCTAATACGGAATACTTGAAACCGGTTTACTTGAGTTCCCAATTTTCTTTAGGATGATCAAATCGAGTTGCTGCTGCTGCTGCTGTTGGTGGCTGTTGGGGGAGTATTGCTCGTTGACCTAAATTTAAAGAGAAGCACGGGTGCGTGACTCTCACTTTCAGGTAGCTTATTAATAATACAATCAATAATCAATACAACGTGATATTTTTGTTATGTGTGTATTTTTTGTAGCTTAGCGGTGTTTTGAAAACACTCCATTGATTTAGATATTGGTTTGGAGGAAGTTTATCTATAAACTTTAGATGTTGTTGAACTGTTTGCGGTTTGTTCACCATAAGCGTAGAGTAAAAGGATTTAAACACAGTTTTAATAACTTTTCTAAATAATTATACTGTAACATTGGGTATCTATATTTAATTCTGGTCAGCTTCTATGACGTATTTTCTTGGGAATGTTACTGACCTTGAATTTTTTATACCTAACAGTAAGATATTTTCCCGACGTAGCAAATAAGAATATGAGAGGTAGTTTAACATCTCTTGTATTATAAACAGTTCAGTAGATGAGTCTGATAATTTTTGTGTTTGAAAGTATTTATATTGAAGAATTATTTTGATCAGGATTGGACTCTTTTAAATTATGAATAGAAGAGGAAGTTTCATAAAAAACACTACACTAGCTGTGAAGATTCTAATTTCTTTGTATAAGAAAGACAGTAGAGAAAATATTTATTAAACGTGTTAATGTTAAAAAAGCCTTAGTTTTTAAAAACTACAAGGCTGGGCGCCACTGACTGTTTACTTTAAATACTTGAACTTGATAACAGAATTATAATAAAATTATTAACTTTTCTAGGTTCTGAGAAAATCTGGTGATATAAACTAGTACTGCAAATCACACCTAAAGAAACAGTTTATAAAACTCTCTAAAATATGTCGAATGCAATTTCTAATCAAGATGTAGAGGATATTCTAAATACTAAATTCACAATACCAGTAGGTGCAAATTATGACGTTGAAGTTTTAGAAAAGTTAATGAATTTTAAGGTGAAAGACAGCGATATATATTTAATTGGTCATCCAAAAACTGGTAAGTGTATTAATAATTTAATAATAGCAGTGTTATAAAAAAAATTCTTTAATTAAAATTTCATAAATATAGTTATAAATTCATGTACATAGTAATTAAACTACTTGGAATTATTATATCTACCTATTAAGAATGAATATTCCATGCCTTATAGCGGAAAAACTGCAAGTTCAGAACTAATTTTAGTAAAACTGAAAATACACTATTTTCCGTTAATTGTACCGGGGCGAATCGAAAAGTTTCATGTAATTACCCACAAAAAAGTAAATAACATCAGAATTATAGGCTCAGATCAGCATAATCACTTTGTTGAAATCAGCAGGGTAGGCGGGATAACAATTCACTAAAATTTCCAGGTGTTCTGTTTAATTATTACACCCTTTATAGTAAAAGCGATAATATAAGTCACATCAACTAAAATAATATTTCAGGTACAACTTGGGCTCAAGAGATGATCTGGCTTATAGCAAACGACTTGAATTTCAAGGAAGCAGAGAAATTTATCGATGAACGTTTTCCAGTATTAGAGTTGGCAACCATCTAAACAAAAATAAATTGTGAGAATTTCATAATATTTTCGTTTTAGATTATTTTCTTTCGATATAGGAAAATCTAATCCAACGATAGAAACTCCAATATATCACACAGATCCAGTAAAGGTAATTGAAAGTCAAAAGGGTCGACGTTTTATAAAAACTCATTTGCGATGGTCTTATTTACCTAAAGAAATACAAGATGGAACGAAGAGGCCCAAGGTAAAAATTATTTTAATAAAAAAAACTCAGAGAAATATTAAATCATTTCTGGAATCGAATTTTCAGGTCATTTACATATGTCGGAATGTAAAAGATACTTGCGTATCTTTATATCATTATTGGAAAAATATTTTAGAAATATATTCTGGAACATTAGAAGAGTTTTGCAAGGTCTTTCTAGCTGGTAGAGGTATCGAATTTACCAATTAATAAGAATCTCTTTTATTTCATTATTAATTTTTAAGTGGGATCCGGATTATACTGGAATCACGTTTTGCAATTCTGGAATAAAAGTAAAACTGAAAGTAATATTCTCTTCATAAAATACGAAGACATGAAAACAAATTTATTTGAAGTAATTCGACGAGTTGCCTCATTTCTTGATAAATCTTTAGATGCAGAACAGGTGACGACGTTAATTAAACGGTTAGACTTTGATTCTATGAAAAATAACCCTGCTGTTAATCACGATAATCTATACAAGAAAAGTGGATTTATGAGAAAGGGAAAAGTTGGAGGTTTTAAGGAGGAAATGTCGGCAGATATGATTAGAATGTTTGATATTTGGACTAATGAATGTCTTGAAGGTTCTGGACTAGAAAATTATTATAATTAATATGTAAAATTTCGTTCAGAAGAAAAATAAATTTAACTGTTTTTCGTTTGAATTCTAATGTATTTTTTAAATGCAATTGGTTACAGTTGATTACATTCGTTGGTATTTCGATTAGAGGCAGTGAACCTGAATATACGATATGTATTTCGATTTCTTTAATAGTATCCCTAATTATTTCGTTCTCACATCTCGTTAGAAATTTAATTAGACTTTTAAAGTTTGCAAGTCTTATTAAAAGAAAATACACGAAAAGTGAAAGAAATTTAATTTAGGACTAAATTTGTGAAATTAAAGAAGTAGAGCATTCATTTAGAATTTTATTTCTTAAGATTGTCGTAAACTTTTCCAAAAGTTAGTAGACTTTTTGTAAATAAATTTTATTGTCTACAGTAAAACAATCCCAACCGATTTAAAGACAAAAAAAGGTTCCGCTGGTTTCAAATTTTTAGGAAATTCATTTTTATAGAGCATTGCAGAGGTAGTACGTTAAAAATTTTCTAGAATCAGTATCTATCAAACTTTCTCCTTTCGGCCACCATTAGATATTCAACATCAATCATGTTTTTGATAATTAGAAATTCTTACTTTTTATTTTTGTATGAAACTATGAAACGTTTTCCTTCCTCATTTCGGACATCTTAGCAGTTAATACTTAAGACCAAGATTGGTTGAAGACCTTTTGCGTTTTGTCAAATTCTACCCTTCTCAAAGTTTGTTTAAAACGATTTGTAAATCCTTAAGAACCAGGATTACAGTGCTTATTTAAGACAACTCGATGTCTTAGTATATCTATTTTTCGAACTTAATTTTCCTGTTTTCCGGAAAATACAATTATCCTACTAATACAAAATAAAAAGTTTATTACCACACTTCTTTTTTCAATTAAATTCAATTAAAAGAAAGTCTTCTGTAATTATTACATCATTTAATGACACTAATTACTTCGTGTTATAAACCCAACTGTTGACATCTCGTGCTGCCATTTTATGGTTTAGTTTGTATAAATATAAGCAATATTCCTAATTTGTTGATTTAATGATAAAAAATCTTTGATTTCTTATAAAACACTGCAATTCTTTTTTTTACACTTCCAAGTAGACTAATCGAATCCTTTTTAATAGAAAATTTCCTTTCCTCTTTATTACATTGTAATCTGTCAGATAACTGACTTAGAACTTTACAACTGTTTTGTTAATATTAAACATAAATAATGTCCTGTATTTTAGAGTTTTATGTAGAATCACAGGCAACCAAAGTATAAAACACAGTGTACTGTACAGGGTGTCCTGCAAGCTACCGCATAAAGCTATGGCTAAAAATAAATAAGAGAATCTCTAAAAAATTGTGAACTAAAATTTAACCTAACACGGAAAACAAAAAACAAAGACTAATTGACCAAAAAAAAAGGAAAGTGAACACTGCTGGTTTTTAAAAGGATTAACGTCTTGTAAAACAGTTTAACTTATTAAAGAAAGCCTTAAAAACATTACATACACAACTAATGTAACAATTACC
The DNA here is from genome assembly GCA_011009095.1 of Ignelater luminosus. NCBI lineage: Eukaryota > Metazoa > Arthropoda > Insecta > Coleoptera > Elateridae > Ignelater > Ignelater luminosus. Next base: position 106,160 of record VTPC01007102.1, read on the forward strand.
ATTCACTACTAAAGTGAACTGAAAGATATACGAACTTGTATCTTTATCGTGGATGGAAAAAAGCAAGAAGTTTATAAAACTGTTTTCCCCGTATCTCTTTTCCCAAAGTCGTATTTTAGGCTTATTTCACGCTAAAGACGGTTGATGAGTTACCAGTGTTTGGTAGGGTGGACCGAAAAAACAAAAAAATTTTTTTTCAAGTCGTAATACCGCGGAAAAGTTGCGAATTGGGGAGACTAAGAATGAGTAAAAAAAGAAATAAAATCGGTTTATATCTTCCGGTCGCGCATGTATTCTAAAGTTTGCCGAAATTTGGAAAAATTCACATTTTTACGATAATTTTTAACATTTTTAAATTAGCTTCTCGAATGTAATAGCTCAAATTCTTATGCATTAGAACCACAGAAAATAATGTTTAAATATTACTTAAATCTGTCAAGATCTTTCGGTTGCGCATTGCCTTCAAAGTTAATAAAATTCTGAAAAAAATTAAAAATAAAGGTAGATTAGAGTTCAAGAAAAAAAATATTAACAACTTACATGTTCTTTTTTTTTGGTTTTCTTTATTGAATGCAAGGATAAATGTTTAAAAACAAATTATTTTAGACCATTAGTAATATTTATAAACAGACTTTTTTATTGAAAACACTAGGTTTTTGTGTAAAGAGTCGTAAGTCCAAGAAACTCATGTTGAACAATTGAGCATCTCCGTTTTTACTCATTCTTAGCTGAAAGTACTTTGAAATCTGATTTATGGGCAAAGTTAGGCATGGTTGACCTTGACAGCAGAGTCGTTCTGATAAAACCATTCCTAGACTCAGCTTCGCTATTCCTGAGGCTTCTGTCACGAGTTTCAGAGATCATTTAACTGTCTGTGTGTGAACTGGGAATGTATTGAATGTTATATCCCAGTTAGGGACTGAATCACTTTGAATATGTGATTTAAATTCATCGTCACTAAAATCTTTTAATAATGGGAGAGAAGATAAATTACAGCCTATCCAGGTAATTATTTCCGAGTAGTGTTAAGCCTTGAAATTGAGTTTTGGCGGCACGAATGTTCTGATAATTGTTCTCTTTTGATCTAACTGCCTCAGCTTTAGAATTCGTCGAAGTCTGAGCTCTCTTATGTGTTTTGTATTATCTTGTGTCATGGATAACATTAAATGTTCTGGATGAGCGAAAAAAGCCATTTCGTTCTAACACAGGGTCGACAATATTACGTAAATCTTCAGGCAGGTACCTTGAAGATTGTATTTATTGGTACACAAGTTTTGGTCCGTCTGTAAAGTATTTACTTGTTTTAAAACTAAACCACATTGACATGTATGATTTCAGAATAAATGCAACTATTTCTTGAAGTTCAGGCGTGGGACTTTCTTCACTTAAGTACAATCTGAGAGTTTGATTTGCTGTTGTCAACCACCTCGAGTGTGACAAGGGGCCAGGATCTCGCACAACCAAATCCTCTTTACAGTTTCCTGGCTTTATTGCCATGGAAATATTGAGTAGATATTGCTGATTCTTACTTAGTCTAAGGCTGTCTATTGTGGGGATCTGACAGCCAATACCCTTGACGCGAATCACTGGATGTTTTTCGCAGCCACTTGGCTCTCTGAAAGATTTCGGACCCGTTGATTTACCGTCTAGGTATTGAAACACATGCCGAATGGCAGTTCATTAAAATGGAGAAGGCAAACTACCCATTATAACGGTTTCCCCAAATGTATTTCGATTCGGCGAATCAAACCGTTTTTCCAACCTGTATTAACTCAGTGCGACCGCATCCTATGACAATTAATTTTTCAAGGGAAATACCCCAATCAAACAGATAAGAAATAATAGAAGTGACAATATATTCCGAACTTCCAGAAGTTGGAGTAACATGGCCGATGTAGACTGAACTAGGTTCTTGAATTAGCGAGTAATGCTTTTCCTTTTTTACTCTGCGGAGCCTTTTCAAATGAGCTTGATCTACTACTAACGTGCCGTCCTTCGTCCCATCCAAATAGAGACCTTGTAGTGGAAATCTTTTCCTTGAACTATGATCTACTTTTATTTGTAATTTCTTTTCAAAATTCCATTAACCTTGAAGGCAATGCACGACCAGAAGATGTTGACAGATTTAAGTAATATTTAAACATTATTTTCTGTGGTTCTAATACATAAGAATTTGAGCTATTACATTCGAGAGAAGCTAATTTAAAAATGTTAAAAATTATCGTAAAAATGTGAATTTTTCCAAATTTCGGCAAACTTTAGAGCACATGCGCGACCGGAAGATATAAACCGATTTTATTTCATTTTTTAACCCTTTTTAGTCTCCCCAATTCGCAACTTTTCCGCGGTATTACGACTTGAAAAAAAGTTTTGTTTTTTCGACCCACCCTAGTGTTTGGACTTCAGACAACTCGTGAACTGATAACATTTTTCATGCAATGCTTTGCATATCTTCTTAATTTCTGCTTAAATAACTTATTAAAGTTAAATTCTGTATCATCACATTACGAACAAAAATTTCTGGAATATTTTCTTTCCATGTTAAGAACCGCGACAGACGCTGTTAAGAGTATACTTAATGCGTAATTATACTGTAATAATATTGTTGTTTACAGTAGGTCTTTATCTTTGAAGATCTGACTTTTTGAAGCTGATGTGACTCTAAAATACTCTGTCTGCTCCTGTATGTTTTTGGCTCTTATAAATTACAGGCAAACAAGTGTAATTTTTGTACAAAGAAAGCCTGTTAACTTTAATTTATATAATTTTAATGATTCGATTAAAGCTTAACTACATACATGCCTGTCCCAAAGTCATTCGAAATAATTATATTCTGAAATGCTATTAATAAACCATTATTTTAGTGAATATATTTACTACATCCTAAATTACATCTATTATTTATATATCCCTTTAAAGTTTTAGAAGCATTCTCTTTTAAGTGAAGCATTTATGTGTAGATTGCCTCCATAATTTAATTAAACCAGAAGCTGAAATGCATGCAGTGTATTTTGATTATACACAATTTTGAATTTAATATTTTCATTACGTTATTATCAGACATGCTTGTTGTTTTACTCTAGATATTACACACAATAAACAACAGGTATAATTAAGAAGGAAAATTAAAGAAAACCTACGTAATTTTAAACTTTACATGTTTATCTTTTTTTAATAATAATACTCTACCAAAATGAAAAAGAAACATTTCAGAAGTAATATCATTATTGAAAAATTTGCTCTTTTCGAGTGCAATCAATAAACTTTCAGGTTTTCAGATATTGCTACGTTGTGGAAATATTCCGAAATCTTGCTTCTAGTCACGTGCGCAACCTCCAAAGCAAAGCACATCATTATCTTTACATGGGTCCTTTACATTTTTTATTGTTCTGATTGCGTTTCGATTTATAGCAGACATTCGTATAGTTACATCCTTATGCTTTTATTATAAAATACGTATATCTAAAATCCGCTATAACCTGTTTGTAATTTGAAATTAAAATATAGAATCAAATTTAAAGGTTTTATACCAAATTGTGACAATACAGTTTTTATTAGAATTGTCTGATTTCTTTTTAGTTTATCCATGGTTTTAAAGCCTCGATTTCTAAAAAGCAAAGGAATTGAAAAATATTCTTGTAAATCCTTCTAAAATTGTCGTAACTTTTGTTTGTGAGGGTTCCTCTGAGTTCTTTTTATATTGATATCTGTCGATTAAATTGCATTTCAAGTAAAAACGTTACATAAGAACCAAAGAAGACTGAAAGCTATGGAATATTTTATATTTAGATTAAATGTACCTTTTAGCCTTTGTTGTGCTTCGTCGACTTCTTAAAATCTACAAAATAACATGGTAATGGTTCACTAGGGCAAAGTGTAGCTTATGCCGAGAATGTAAGCCTCTCTGTCACTGACATGAATAAAGGTACATTATCAGCTTACAATTAGCAGAGTTCAGCGAGATTAAATCTTGCTTTCCCTAGGTTAAACCATTCAACTTGACTGACAGTAACATAAAATGTCGAGAAAAATCGTTCAAAAAGTAATCGACTTACAATCAAGTATAAAACACGTTTCAAAAATGTGGCGAAATCATTGTGCAATAGCGGAAACATAGATTTAAAAACACATATTTTCCGTTGCATTAGCTTCTAATCTTGCGGAAATTAAATGTGGTATGGAAAACATTACCATATTCTTTACCTAGACTCTGCAAGGTTTGTAACTATCAAAGTTTAAGATTAGAAAACATTAAAATAACGCAGAGATATTTCCATTCTTTTGCTTAATTTACAGTAGTTCACAGAGATATTGTATCCGTATATTATTAAATAGGTACTCTTCAATTCAGGGACAACGTCTAACGATTATTGATTGTATTTTGTATCCATTTCGTTATATTGATGTATTGCTTGTTCTTTGTTTCACTGCAACCTTTCATCTCCGAGACGTTTTTGTCATAGTAGCTGCCATAACTTTTCTACGTCTTTATCAGCTTGAATAAATCATAATACAATGTCAACGATTTGCTTTAATAATTTTCTTGAGTTAATCACTCATGACATACATTAAATTATTAATGACTTTTTTACAATAGTTCATATTACAATATAAATTAATTTAATTAATTAAATTTAAATTAATTTGCAGTAAGACACTAATGGTCTTATGCAACCGGCCCTTAAAAAAACCACAAAAACACCAACAATAGTCAATACATAGTATATAGAGGGAAAAAAAACAAGCAAGACAAGAAATTCAAATGATAACAGAGGGCCAGTATTTTTCTCAAACAAAACACAAAAGTTCAAAATATAATACTTGGTAATGACAAACCAGCTATCTGAATGTTTAGTTGATAATATCATACACAATAAATTTGAACTAATGAATAATGGCTGTTATAATAGCACGTAAAATCAGAATATTAATTTAAGTATCCACATCTACCTCATAAAAGTGTATAATTTAAATAATTTGAAGTAATAATTGTGTTCACATAACTAAAAGTTGGTTTATAAAAGCACTGAAACTAGTTATAAACTTCTATTAAGAAATGGATTAAATTGTGACCTTCCACGTACACATGTCTGTATATCGAAGTAAATGAGATTATAATTTGAATGTAAACTTAAACTTTAAATTAAAATTAAAAGACACAACTCTGGTCGTATAATAAAGTAAAATTGTGAAACGACTGATTAAAATTTAATTTAACTTTATGCTATTATAAACTTAAAGGCATTCTTATCGCAGTTGGTAATACAGTTCATTCTAGTTTTATGGCTAAAAGTTTGTATAAAAAAAATATAGAAGTGCATATGAAGAAGTTTCTACAAAGAAAAATGAAACTCATTTAAAACTTCTCATTTTAAATTGATTCTATCCATAGTTTCTGTAGTTTTATTACACCACCAGGAAAGAATTTTGCTATTACTGTTTGATAGTCAACTATTGAGTAGTTGGCTTGTAATTGCAAACAAATACCCAAATCCTTTTTCCCTTATTTTTCCTCACAGAAAGGAATACGAAACAAACTGCAACACATAAAATAAGCAAAGGCCTGTTGTGGAATCATTTTGTTTTTCATCAATCATCACAATACAAAAAAGTAGTAAAAGTCTGAAATGGTCAATTCCAAACCATTGATTTTACATAGAATCATCTCTATGTAAATAATCATCGCCTGCATACAATGAAAATTAACGATTACATAAATAAAAACAAGGAAATAAAGCTATGACCAATAACTTGATCTAATAGAGTTATCATAATAGTCCATGAAAATAATCTAAAACAATACGTGTTTCTTTAAAAGGGCTCCGTACATATAAGTATGGATCTTAAACACACGTGCAACCTTGGCATAAATCTGCTAGATTCATACAGACTTTTATAACGCATAATATACAGGGTGTACTGTAAATGCCAATAAAGCTTCAAGTAACACGAATATTCTAACGTACTTAGCTTCGTCACATGAACCAAAAAAAAAAGATTCTAAGCTTGGCAATTCTGATGAAGGCCAACGAATGTAATACGTCCCTGTAAGGGGACTTTGAGTTTGAAAATAAATCAAATAAATAAGCTAATTAATGATTTACAGAATAAATTATGTACTTTATAACAGAATTAAACTAACAATATTAAGTTGTGATATTTCAATTTAAACCGAATATTTAAATTGTCTTCCATCAGCGTCACATCTTCTAGCTTGTGTTCGAACTGCTTCTTTGTAATTACTATACACCGAGTAGCCAGATCATGTCTACATACTCCATTAGTGCATGTTCCATGAAAAGTCCAAGAGAAGACTAAATATTATGAAATCAAAATAAAGATATCAGCAAACCAAAGGATGTGCGAACTGAAACTCTTCAAAAAAATTATTTGACTACAGAAACCAGAATATTACAAGAAATCAGAGATTTGTCAATTTTATACAATTTTAACAGAGCATAAGAATGTCAAAACTTGAGAGAATGCTAACAACTAATTTCATCAGATTTATCAGTACATCCAAGACTTCTGTATATGTCATAACTATTTTTTGATAAGAATTCAATTTTTAACACATCTTCAAAAAGAGAAATCTCAAAGTTCTGTGCTTTGTTAAGAATAATTGTTATTTCAACAGACTCATTTGTAGCATTTTTGAAAATTTCTTGACCCGTTGACAATCTACAATAGCTATAATAATTATTTTTTATAATATTTTACAAGACAAAATATTTCAGTTTGTGGCAACAGCTACAGGGGTATTCAGAGGCAATTGAACCTTGCATCTATCAAATTGGACTTTTAAATAGATTGATGGAATTTATTTCCTGTGTTACATTACCCGATAGTTTTGATTTCTTATTATTAAAGCGCGGATTTATATGCAGTGATTCTGTGCAAAATATAAAGCAATATGTCCAAAATATGCAAAATATGCCCAATAAAAAATAAACTTCTTGAATGTAATCTTAAAACTATAGTTTATTTTTAATTTAATTTGATAATGTACAATAAAGAAATGTATTACAAATAAGTAAAAACTTATTTTGTCTGGGGTTTAAGTGCTGGTGTACTTATTTTAAGTAAGAGACCGTAGAACTTTCTAGCAAAGAAAACAAATACAGAGTTGAATTAAACAAATGTAGTACATACGTATTCTCAGTAGAAATTAATACTTTGTAGCAAGATAACCCAACAACTACATTAAAATATTGCAAAACAAATGGTATGAACAAGACTAATGATTAGTTTTCTTAAATTACTAGAGTCTAAAACAGAAATACAACATAATCGTTTGTGTAGTTTAGTGGTCAATATTGAAACTATGTTATGTCAATGTGATTTGTAACGTGAATTTGTCATCCATTTTTGACGGAAGATTGCATCGCATTCTGTTATCGTTTAAGTTTCTGTTTCCTGAAAGTTTTCGGCTACCTACTTTGACCAAGCATCCACCAAGAATCTATGGACCAAAGCTCATAAAATAACGTTTGATGTCCATAGCATGTTTTGATAACTTTACGAATAGTATAATAGAAACAAAATACATGTACCACTTTGTTCTTCAGAGTTTGATGAATTCGTAATCTCATGCTTTAAATAAATCAGTTCATTCTATTGTCCTCTACTACTGTAAAATCTTAATGTAAAATTCCTAACGACATCGACACACTGTTTCTATTATTTGATAAAATCTTTAATATTATAAAGCTAACTAAGGGTGCTGAATTATGGCCTTAGAAATACAACGGGCAACGTAAAATTAACTTAAACCGTTGTTCAGAATAGTTTACATCTCAAGTTTCCTTTAAATTACAAAGGAGGTTCGTTCTAATTGTAGTGTGGTTTTATACGTCAAGTTCTGGGATACCTTTGTTATGGTTGTGTGATAAATTGTCTTAAACGTTACTGCATCTTTTCACCTTACGATCCGCAAACATTTCGTAAGACATTTCCCTTGGTGATTAATTACTTAAGGAAAATCTCATATTGCAGTGCATGATTTATTTTTATAAAAGTCGACAGTCTCGTTATTAACAGTTGCTGCACGTAGTGTGCTGTGTGCACACAAAAAAAGTCCACCTTACAATAATTTGTAATCGTTACAAGCTTATTTTTACTGATGAAGAGTTTTCCTAATTTTTATACTTCACTTGTAAATCAAGTTAATTTTAAAAGTAAAATAAATGAAGTAAAGTATTTAAGTGCCTCAAAGGTTCACTGTCCGTTTACATAACTTTGTACTAACTTAACGAAGAATCTCCATATTCTTACATCTTCTTTAACAATTTATACTTTTTGTTTATAGGGAACATTTCCTCTAAATTAACTAATATAATTTCATCAAGTATTGCGAGTTACTTCCGTGTTGCTATTAAATAAAAACATTCAAAACTTCGAAATATTTACCAAGAAATACTAAAATCTTCTCTTACATTGTTACGTTATTTTTAAAAAAGTTTTTATATTCTTGCAGTTGCAAAGTTTGAGATACTTGGGCACCGTTATCTTACTTGTGGCACATCTGAATTAATATTGTAATAACGAAATTTGCGGTGGTCATTTGATTAGAAACCTCTCTTACCTCACCGTTTATCTTCCATTGAAAGAATAATTCAGATGATACCAAACAGAATTTCATTTTGCTATGATCAGTTTGTTTTACAAATCTTTGAACAGAGTTTCTTTGGTACAGCAACTCAATTAACAAACTATACTCAATTGACGATCTACTGCATTTCGATTTAAAAACACGAGAGAGATATACTTTCAGTATAATAGTAACAGCGACATCGTTTACTAGAACTCGAAAAAACACTATAAATATCATTTACATGGATATCTTACTCCGATGGGTTCACGTCAGCCAATTTAATTGGGAGCCCAAAACTTGACTTGACTGAATTTCTTCAGCCAGTCATGCTCTAAAAATGAAGGTGTTTTGGTGGAACTCCTACACTTTACTAAATGCCATTCTCAGTAGCAGTTGCGACTATCGAATTCTAGCTATACGCAGGAATTTAAGAGAGTCATGTAGTGAACCTTCTTCTAGATATAACTATAGATACTAAAACACTTGGAGTTAAGATAAGGATTTTCGTTGTTTTTACTCCTTCGTAAGGATTGATTATACAATTACATTATACAGTACATGATCCAGGAGGTGATATGTCACCACTTGACCAAACTAAATAGGCTAAAAACCAATTAAATTATGTTAATTTTGACTGAGCTCTACCTGTACAATAAGAAACAATCTAATCTTTGTAGCAAAGATACTTTTTTTTATAGTGACGCAACTAAGACTAAGCGGTCTTTCGGATGTAAAAATTTCATGCGGGCTCCTTTTGGCTGTAGGCGCTTCTGTATGACGAGGTCTGCGCAGCCCTTAGTTACTCTCTTGCTTTTTAGCAAAAAAATCAAATCTGTTAATGCAAGATTTTAAAGAGCTGATGTATGAAGAAATGAAAGCTAAGCGCATTGAATGAAACTAAACACTGTGTTGCGTACAGGTTGATACTGGCTATTAAAAGTTTTGAAATGTGGTGTTACCGCCGGAAGCTCAAGATAAGATGGGTTGATAGGGTACAAATATAGAAGTAATACGTTGGATAGGGAAAAAACTAGAAATCACGCTGACTATAAAAAGAAAAAAGCTTTTAATATCTGGAACACTTAATGAGAGGACAAAAATACATACTACTACAGAACATAATGCAAGGAAAAATTGAAGCAAGAAAAAATCCAGGCCGTAAAAAAATGTCTTAGATGCGAAATTTGAGAGAGTGGTTTGCCTGCACCACAAACGAGTTGTTTAGATTAGCTGTAAATAAAATTATGATAGCCTTGATGATATCCATTCTTCGATAGGAGTGGCACATTAAGAAGAAGAAGATACTGGCTATACCATACCACGTTATGCCCTAGTGGATAAATTTACTACCGAGTAATTCTAGAGAGAATAAGGCTCGTAACAATATAAAAACTTTCCAATTGTAGAAGACCTACTTTTAAAAAACTTATGAAATATAACAGTATAACTAATGGCGTTTGTGGGCAATCTTCAAAAATCCCTGAGGCAGGTTTTGTTTTACAAGTTCAGGCATAAGAACTTACACTGAAATAAGAACATGTTCATTATTTTTCCTAACACCCAGACTACTACAAAATGATCACTAACCTCACGAAGATCTTTCTTGAAAAGCTAAGCTTTTAGCGAATTAACTAGGTATTTTCAATTGTTTGTGGATACTTTTGATTAAATGTTTTGTACTCACGAATATAATGTTTTAACGTTAGATGATTTTAATGTTCCTATGTTTATAAATAGTGGTAACGATCCATACTGTTTAACTATGTATGATTTTATAAACTTTGCTGATTTTCAACCTAACCACAACAATAGGTTATTAGATCTAGTAATTAGTAATATGGATTGTGCTGTACAAAGGAATACCTCTCCTCTTGTTAAAGAAGATTTAAACCATCCAGCATTTTCTATTACTTTGAATAATGTAATTTTTATATCTAATTTGCCCGATAATCACAAGTATTGCAAAGAAAATCAAATCAAAGTTTACAATTTTCGTAGAGCAGACTTTCCACAACTTTACAGTAGCCTTCTCAACACCGACTGGTCATCCTTAGAGTACTGCACAGATATTGATGCTGCCTGTGCTCAATTTTACAGTATATTGTATAATACCTTTGACAAATATGTTACTCTATATAAGCATAAAAAACGCAAATACCCTGCTTGGTTTAGTAGAGAGATTATTAAAAGTTTACATCTTAAAAATAAACATCTCGCAAGATATAAACGACACCAATCAAATAACGGTCTTTATTTATATAGGCACTACAGGGCCTTGACTAAATCCATCATCAAAGATTCATTTAATGCATACATGATTACTTTGCAAAACAATCTAGGTGCAGACCCCAAGAGCTTCTGGGCGTTTATTCAAGAAAAGCGAGGCACTACTCGTATTTGGACCCAGTACTATGCACTGCATAAATCTTAATGAAAATTCTGAATCTGACGTTATTAGTGCCATTCGCAAACTAAAAAACAAACAAACTTTTGGTCACGATCAGGTACCTAGTTTCTTCGTTAAAGATACTTCCGCTGTGTGGGCTTTGCCTTTGAAAATCTTATTTAATTTGTCTATTAACACGTCCACTTTTCCCGAATATTGGAAACTTGCCCGAATCTGTCCAGTTTTTAAGAGTGGGGATCCTCATCTTGTAAGCAATTATAGGCCGATTAGCATACTTTGCAATTTTGCAAAAGTGTTTGAGGTTATTATCTATTCTCGCATTTATCATTCAGTTTAAGCTTATATTTCACCCTCACAGCACGGTTTTAGGGAGAAGCGCTCGACAAATATCAACTTAATTCAATTAACTCAATATATATCTGAAACTATAGATACAAAGGGACGAGTAGATGTTGTGTATATAGATTTTCCAAAGGCATTCGATCGTATTTCTCATCCTATAATTATTAGAAAATTACACAACTTCGGTTTCAGCAACGCTCTCTGTTTATTTTTTGAATCATACTTGAACAATAGAAAACAGTTCGTATCCTACAACGGTTTTGCCTCTCTTTCATTCCAAGCTACACCAGGTGTCCCCCAAGGTTCCAATTTGGGCCCTCTTTTATTCATTTTATTTATTAATGATTTATTAGACATAATTACTTGTTACAAACTTGCATTTTGTGGATGACCTAAAAATATTCACCTCGGTCTCGGATCAAAATGATTGTCAACTGCTGCAAAATCAAATTACAGCTATTCATAATTGGTGCATTACCAACCAATTAGCCCTTAATATCGACAAATGTAAAATCGTATCTTATACACGTAAACAAAATTCTATTATGTATCAGTACTGTGTAAACAATATTCCGTTAAAACGATCCAGCACTATTAAAGACTTGGGTGTCCTCTTTGATAGTAAGCTTACTTTTATTGCACACATACAACAAGTTAGAAGTACAGGATTGAAAATGCTTGGATTCATTATGAGAAATTGCAAATCATTTACGAATATACATGCACTAAAAACGTTGTTCTATGCTTTAGTGCGGTCAAAACTTGAATATTGTGTGTTAGTGTGGAATCCTTATTACATCAATTCCAAAGAATTGCTGGAAGCTATTCAAAGAAAATTTTTAAATTTCTTTATTTTAAGGTTGAAGGCCATTATCCTGAGCAAGGCTATCCGCATACTCTACTACTGAAAAAATTTGATGTAAAATCATTAGACATTAGACGTAAACTTATTGGCTTGACATTTTTGTATAAACTGATGCACAATCAAATAGAGTGCTGGCATATTTTAAGTCAATTAAGTTTTCATATTCCTCGAATGTGCAGTAGAAGCAATACATTTTTCCATTTGGATAATGCGCATAGCAATTTGTTAATAAACTCTCCAATACCATATATTACATATCTCGCAACTACAATAACATTTCAAAGCGCATAGATATAAACTGCTGTACTCTAAAATTATTACTAAATACTGCAATTGAAACATAACACTATTATGGTAGTAGTTCGTTTTCTGCAAACAACCGAAAATATATTATCAGCAGAGTATTTATAGATTGGTTAAACAATGGGACTGGTTGAAGGCCATTATCCTTTTTGTATAAACTGATACATAATCAAATAGATTGCTCAAATATTTTAAGTCAACTAAGTGTTCATGTTCCTCGATTGTGTAGTAGAAGCAATACATTTTTCTACTTGGATAATGCGCATAGCAATTTGTTAATTAACTCTCCAATATATTACATATCTCGTAACTACAACACTATTTCAAACCGCATAGATATAAACTGCACTCTAAAATCTTTACTAAACCTTGCAATTGAATCATAACATTATTATGACAGTCGTTCGTTTTCTGTTTGTATTTACATTAGTCATATACTTAGTATTTATATATGCATGTTGTTACTTTTATTTATATATTTATCTTTATATTACTTTCGTTTGTACTTTGTTATATTTTTTTGTATATTGTCCTGTAATTGGAAATATCTGTTGGGCAATTAAACTAAATTAAATTAAATTCTAAAATTGGAAAAATTCTAACTACCGCCAAATGGACTATTGGAATAGTCATGGAATAAATCATCATTTAGCGTTAGAAAAACGTCTTCCAAAAAAGTCGGCGTTTGCTTTTGTTTTTTTCTAAAACTTTTGAATTTGAATATTAATTAATCCATTCACGCAAACATACTTGACTACTATGAGTAGCTATAATTATAATAATGTTAATTTTATAAAAATAAATATATTTAAAAGAAGAAGAAATAGTATATGCAAAATGTATTTAATAAAATGTTCTAGGAAGTAAAGTAAAAAGTAAACAATATAACCGAAATTCAGAGTAGCGGTTTGCTCCAGAACCTTCTTTGCCATACTAATTATTTTCATGCCTTTATTTATGTAAAAGAACAATACACGACAGTAATTAACAACTTTAGCAGCTACCTAAAATGTTTGTAAGATAAAAAGAGTAAGACAGCCCAAGAATATTTTTTAAGTAAATATACAATACTATTAACAAGAAAATCGCTTTATTTACATTATTATTAATTTAACTTTAACGGAAATTAATCTAATTAAACAAAAGGGTAGCTTGGGCCACATAGATATTTACAAAAGCATATTACGATAATGAACTAGCAATTTCATCTCTAGAAAATATTTGCATTTGATATTTGCATTGTTGATTTTTGTAAAACTAAGTTTCCGCAAAAGCAAGGTTAAAAAGTATGAGACGTGTATCTAGAGCTATTAATTAAAACTATCGTTTCAGATGGAAATTGCAGTAAGAAGTAAAAGACATTTCTATGTAAATATATTCTGTAGTTAAGTACGTACATTTTATAAAGAAAACACAGAAATTGTAGGAAAAGTAGGGCAAGATATCCATCTACTGTCTGCTTGCTTACAAATTCAATAACGCAACATAACATTTGAATTTAATTCCAAGGAAATATGTGTCTGTGTTAGAGTCTGGATCTTTTGTTTTACGGGAATCTAATTTTAAACTTACAATAATATGCTAAAATCCGGTTTAGCCATTTCCGAGAAGGGTTTTGTTTAATAAAGTGTTTATTGAATACACAGCCATACCAGTTGTAAAAATGCTTTGGGAATAGGGATATATATCTATACAGACAGTTAATCCATTTTCATGATTGTAATACTATCGCATTGATAAATAGTATATTATTTAACGAGTATGTAATGGGTATTATTTTCCATGAGAATGAAGTTTGCAACTCGAACCGATAAGCAGACATGCGAGTTAAAAAATAGCCATTATGTGCCAGTCAAATACAATAATTTATCTATGACTATTAGAGAAAAACAAATTCAAAGGTGTTAAATAATGAGCACATTATTTAATATTCTAAGATAAAATTCATCTAAACACACCTTCGTAATTTCTGGGTTTCTCATGTAAAATCTATATCCCAAATTATTTGCATACACCTCATATACAATACAAAAATATAACCCCTACTTAAAATATTTTTATCTTAAAAGTCGGAAGAAAACTAACCCAATGGAAGGTTTGGAATCTTTTATATTTTGTAACAGAATTTGTTAAAAAATATTTAAATGCTAATAAAACTACAAATTGAAGAAAATACCCTTATTTGATTGAATAAATCAACTGCTTTTATTTGAACTTTAAGGAATTTCTGATTTGAGAACGCTTCAAACAAGGGAAGATAAAAATGTTGCAGGATTGTGAGGATTTGTTGTATGACGTAAAGGCAGACGCTTTAAAGAAAGGTCAAGTTGGTTTTCAATGAGAAATTCACTTTCAATTTTGGCAATTGTGGTTGACGTAGTACGCAATCTATTTTTAGAAAATGCAGATTTGAAAATGATGGCTTTGTGCTTAAGTTGTACTCTGTAAGGATTTAATATATACATATATTTTTAAAATGTTACTGAAATAATTTGTCTGAAGATTATTTTAAGTAGTAATACTCAAGGTTTTTAATACTTGACCTTTCATTACTATAATTTTACCAAAGATTTATTAAAATAGTTCTTACAGATTCATTACTTCAGCATTAATATTTTTACAACACATAATAAGTAAAGCTGGAATTTTGCGCAAAATGCATATTTTTGCATTTTTGCTGCATACTTTATCTGTGTTTTTTTTTGCATCTGTTGCATGTTTTAATGCGACGTGTATATTTGTTTTACGGTAAACTCTAGTAATTAAAAAATGATCTTTCATCATGTTCATACCAAATGATCTCGTCTTGCAATATCTTAATGTAGTTGTTGGATTCTCTTTCTACAAAGTATTGATTTTCACTGAGAATATGTACTACATTTGTGCAATTCGACTCTGTACTTGTGTTTTTTTGCTAGAAAGTTCTGCTGTCTCTTACTTAAAATAAGTACACCAGCGCTTAAACCCCAAACAAAATAAGTTTTTACTTATTTGTAATGCATTTCTTTATTGTATATTATCAAATTAAATTAAAAATAAACTATAGCTTTAAGATTACATTCAAGAAGTTTATATTTTATTGGGCATTTTTACATATTTTGGACATATTACTTTATATTTTGTACAGAATTTCTGAATATAAATCCGAGCTTTAATAATAAGAAATCAAAACTATCGGGTAGTGTAACACAGGAAATAAATTCCATCAATCCATTTAAAAGTCCAATTTGATAGATGCAAGGTTCAATTGCCTTTGAATATCATTGTAGCTGTTGCCACAAACTGAAATGTTTTGTCTTGTAACATATTATAAACAATAATTATTTTAGCTGTTGCAGATTGTCAACGGGTCAAGAAATTTTCAAAAATGCTACAAATGAGTCTGTTGAAATAACAATTACTCTTAACAAAGCACAGAACTTTGAGATTTCTCTTTTTGAAGATGTGTTAAAAATTGAATTCTTATCAAAAAATGGTTATAACATATATAGAAGTCTTGGATGTACTGATAATCTGATGAAATTAGTTGTTAGCCTTCTTTAAAGTTTTGACATTTCTTATGCTCTGTTAAAATTGTATAAAATTGACAAATCTCTGATTTCTTGTAATATTCTGGTTTCTGTAGTCAAATAATTTATCTGAAGAGTTTCAGTTCGCACATTCTTTGGTTTGCTGATATTTTTGTTTTGATTTCATAATATTTAATCTTCTCTTGGACTTTTCATGGAACATGCACTAATGGAGTATGTAAACATGATCTGGCTACTCGGTGGATGTATAATAATTACAATGAAGCAGTTCTAACACAAGCTAGAAGATGTGAAGCTAATGGAAGACAATTTAAATATTCGGTTTAAATTGAAATATCACAACTTAATATTGTTAGTTTAATTCTGTTATAAAGTACATAATTTATTCTGTAAATCATTAATTAGCTTATTTATATGATTTATTTTCAAACTCAAAGTTCCCTTACAGGGACGTATTACATTCGTTGGCCTTCATCAGAATTGCCAAGCTTAGAATCTTTTTTTTTGGTTCATGTGACGAAGCTAAGTACGTTAGAATATTCGTGTTACTTGAAGCTTTATTGGCATTTACAGTACACCCTGTATGCGTTATAAAAGTCTGTATGAATCTAGCAGATTTATGCCAAGGTTGCACGTGTGTTTAAGATCCATACTTATATGTACGGAGCCCTTTTAAAGAAACACGTATTGTTTTAGATTATTTTCATGGACTATTATGATAACTCTATTAGATCAAGTTATTGGTCATAGCTTTATTTCCTTGTTTTTATTTATGTAATCGTTAACTTTCATTCTATGCAGGCGATGATTATTAACCTTTATTCTATGCAGCTGGCCATCATTAGCTTTGATTGTATGCAGCTGTATATGACTTGACATTATCATACGTAAGGTAATAGCAGAAATAACTAATATTCTAATAACCTAGATTCGAGTATAACAAGTAAAACCAATTATTCTTTATTTCATTATATTTTGAATTTATTATAATTAGCGCATTATCATACAGGGCATCCCGTAGAGACGTTCCGTAAATTGGGGTGTTTACTTAAGGAATAAACAAAGAAGTTTATATGAACGTATGGGCTACGACGGTTCTTTTAAAAGATATAACTGATTCTATGTTAAGCAGAACGTTCTTGTTATTTGTATGCTTAGCTAACTGATCGTATTAAGGTTACTTGTTATAAACTTCTGATTCTTATTAAACATACATTATAAAGGTATGGTATGTTTGCACTGATACCCTGATACTATGCAAACATCTGGAATAGGACTCTTTATGGTACTGTGTACGTATCCGTTTCAGTTTGGATTGCTTTTCGGCTTTTTTGTGATTATTTATTTTATTTCTCTTTGGTAAAGCTAAAGTAATTTATTAATATGGTTTCACTTTACTATTTTTTAATAATATCTTTGCTCTTATCTTTGCATTGCCTATATTATTCGATATTATAAAATATGTACAATAGGTGTACAAGAAATTAAAAATCTAGAATTCTATTCAGTGTACCTTATTTAAAAGTTCTTGAACGTTTACAGAAAACAAGACTAAAATAGGGTTATCTATATTTTTGTACAACCTGCTGAACAGTGTTATCCAGATTTTAGTCAAATAAAGATTACCATTAAAAACTTAGTTATTAATGGTCATAATTAATTTACTTGTAAATTGTTCGTGACGATTAACTACTAAATTTTTGATCGTAACTGTTAATCGTTAATTTGACTAAAATTTGTCCAATGCTCTTGCTGAAGCGTTCAGAGTTTACACACCAAACCAGAAGTACGAAGTGTATTTAAATCGAATTACGTAAAGATGATTTCATGAAAAACCGATGATTTGGAATCGACCATTTCAAACTTTTGCTACTTTTTTGTATTGTGATGAAAAACGAAACGGATCACACAACAGGCCTTTCCTTATGTTGTAGTTTGTTTGGAACTTTTTTCTGTGGGAAAAAATATCGAAACAAAAGGGTTTGGGTATTTGTTTGCAATTACAGACCAACCACTCGATGGTCGATCATCAAACAGTAATATACGAAAATTCTTTCTTGATGGTGTCATAAAAGTACAAAAAAATCAATTTAAAGTGAGAAGTTTTAAATGAGTTTCACTTTGTATTTTCCTTGTAGAAACTTCTTCATATGCACTTCTATAATTTTTTATACAAACTTTTAGTCATAAAACTAGAATAAACTGTATTACCAACTGCAATATGAATGCTTTTAGGTTTATAATAGCATAAAGTTAAATTAAATTTTAATCAGTCGTTCCACAGTTTTACTTTACTATACGACCAGCGTTGTGTCTTCTAATTTTAATTTAAAGTTTAAGTTTACATTCAAATTATAATCTCATTTACTTCAATATACAGACATGTGTACGTGGAAAGTCACAATTTAATCCATTGCTTAATAGAAGTTTATTACTAGTTTGTTTTAATGCTTTTATAAAACTTTTAGTTAAGTGAACACAATTATTACTTCAAATTATTTAAATTATACACTTTTATGAGGTAGATCTGAATATTTAAGTTAATACTCTGGTTTTACGTGCTATTATAACAGCCATTTTGACATTTAGATACAAGTAGGCAGCAAAAGAAGGGCAAAGGGCTAATCTTTAGGCGTGGTTGTACGAGCCCTAGCCACTAAATATTGGGACAAGTAGTATTTTCTTTTAATGTTGTATAAACAAGATATTTTATTAAATTTCCACTCAGATCTTTTGGGTTATTTAAAAGTGCAAATTGTTTAGAGTTGTAAATGATGACAAATGTAATTATTCTGCAAATTGCATGCACCGCAGATAAAATCATTTGTTTCAACTATAAAAGGTACTGACAACTAATTGTTGGGACAGCTAACTAAACGTTTCTAATTTTTTTTAAACGAGGTTGGTTTTCAAAAAAAAAGAACTGAGTTATCACTAACCTTTCTAGTAATTTGCTTTTATAACGTATTTTTCAATTTATCCATAAAAATGGCACGTGGTATAGCAACAAACGAAAATTTACAGAGATAATTTATAAAACAATATCGTAATAGCAAAACAATTCGTGAAATTGCCGAAAATCTAAATGTTTTCAAATCAATTGTTTTTAATATTATAAAACACTATCAAGAAACTGAAAATGTTGGTATTAAAGGTAGAAGTTCAGGTCACCCTAGGCTGGTTGCACCAAGACACCAGAGGCTTCTTGTTAAGCTGTGTAAGAAGGGTTGACGGAATGCGTTATGGGATATTATTGCACAGTGGAATAGATAATCTGGATTAAAAGTATCACGAGAATGTTGTAGAAAATAGATTAATAAATCCAGATTGAAATTTTATAAGATTTGATGTAAGTTTTCTGTATGTTTTCAGAATAACCGTGCTTTTCTATTATCACATAGGCTAAAGAAAAGCCGCTTTAAGCCAAAAACAAAAAGAAATAGACCTGATTGGACAAAATCTAAGTTATCATGAACGGTAGCAGACTGGCCAAAAATTATTTTTGGTGATGAATCTAAATTTGACGTTTGTGTGGAGGATTTTCGAAAACGAGTTATTTGGGCAAAGAATGAAGCTTTTTATAAAGATTGTATCAAACGCACCATGGAATTTCCAAAGGGGGTAATGACCTGGGGCTGTATGTGGGAAAGTTTGAGTTTATTGATGGTACTGTTATTGCTCGTACATACTGTGTGTTCTACAAAACACACAACGTCCGTGTGTTTTCTTTCTGCTCTACTCGCCCATTCGATTAAAATATAGCTATCATTTTTGTACACTGGCAAGTTCTAGTAGAGAGCTAGTCAGTGTACGAAAATGATAACTGTATTTCAAGCATATGCTGGAATAGGACAAGAAAACGCTACATGGGCTTTGCGCATTTTCTGAAACCAGGGTATATTACATCGGTCTGTTTAATATCAAGCCTTTACTTTACAAACTTTCTATTGTAAAAGCTACAAAACCTATATTATGTTGAAACATTTGATTTCGCAATTAACCAATCAGGTGATTGTATTTTACAAATTTAACTAATCAGATCGTCTAAATGCAAAATCAAATGTGACAACAGATTTGATTTCTCTATGCAACCGGTCTCTATGGTTTCATATAAGTAGTTATCTAAATATGACGAGGGTGTCTGGTGCATAATTGTAATCATGAGAGAAACGACTTGAGATTGAAAGTTTATAATATTATATATTATAACCTTATTGTAAAGATCAATTTTCTTCAAAACTGTAACATACGTCGTTGTAATATTGGGTTTAGTAATGGTATAATGTTTAGTATCTTCGGTACAAAAAGCTTCAGAAATGCTGCGAATAGAGTGTTTGATGAAAAATATCTGTTAAAGATATGACTTACATATAGTAGAATACATGAAAAATAACAAATAGAAGTACTACATTTCCACTGATATTTTCCTGGATTTTGTATTAACAGCGATGGCCTTAGGACAATATTAAATATTAATATTTCTATAAGATCTTTTTACATATATCTTGATGATTTGCCAGAGCATCAATTCCATAACCATATAACATCGCTCGGCCTTAGTGTACAGTCTAATTAAGAGATCTTCAATCAGTAGTGTCAGTCGAGCCTCAAAGAACACTACATTGTGCGCTAAATTGAAATTTTAGCTGGAAAAATTTAAAATCTGACTAGTTTCAAAATACAAAAATTGCCAAGAAGTAGAGTATAGTAGAAGTCTAGTTTTTGCTCTATTTTATCTGTTTTCTGGTTAATAACACCTGAAGGAGACAACGTCTACTTTTGTTTATTTTTAATATTATCGATGAAAACATGCTTTTTGTATCTATGTACCAATATTTTAGATAAGAAGAATTAGAAGCATGCATGCCCAGCTACGCTGGATTTACTCGTAACAAAGAAAGACTCCTAACTTCTACAATATTTCTCAATTTTTTAATTTTTCCAATATACTGTATAAAAATTATTTGTCTAGTTTTCCAATATTTACGAAATATACAATTCAATTCCTCAAAACGTGCAATATTCTCTATTTTAGATTTTCAAGGCAATATTTCTTTAAATTATTTTTACCATGTTTGATATGTCATTTTAAGTCGATTTATAGGAAAAATACTTGACGGATAAAACTGCGATTCAGCCCACAGTGTACCATCGAGAATGATCTATGACGTTGCCCGGATAGATCAATGTGCTAGCGGTTAGGTGGTTTGGTGTGGTCGGTACTATGCAAATGCGATCCACAGGATCTATTTTTTGCTCTACTTTTTTTCAGATCGCTTTTTTCTATGCTAAATAATTCTAAGGTAGTCGATGTTGACTTCTTAGAATATTTAAAAAGCATTTGGGTTGTTAAAAAATTCTACACAAGGAAAAGTGCTGTTCCGTCTTCCGTGAAGCACACTGAGCTTTATTTTAATGCGTTGTTATGTTAAATCTTTGTAATTTAAATAACATTAAATGATCTAAGTTTCTTAACATTTTAAATATTTCGTTATTCTTTTCTTTATTATAATTCTTCATACTAAATTATCTTTCTTGCTTACCGCATTGCTAGGGGTTTCAAGACTCATCTAATGTAACATAAATTAATCTTTCAGTTTTGATTAAGAAAAACTTACTTCCACCTCAAAATAAAAATTAATTCTTAACTGAATTTTTACGACAGTTCATTTCATTCTTGGAAGATTGGACAAAGCTGCTGATAATTAACGCCGAATATTCGGCGAAAGGAATTTTAAAAAGATTATTAAAACTTTAACCCCATTAGACAATAGAGGAAAATGTTAATTATCTTTAATTGTCCTAAAAGGATATTCAGGACGTCGAGGCTAATGAAATCGTGTGGCTGACAGTATGGAAATTGCCGTTGTTGTTAATTCTATTCGTAATATGACCTCAGCAACAGCTGGAATTTGAAATAGCAATTACCTAGTCAAAGTTCCGCTTTAATATTATTCCAATCTTAAATTATAAGCAAACAGTAAAATCTTTCTGTTGATATCTACACTAGATAGATCAATATGTTTTTTTATGGTACTGTAATACTCTGCGTTTGAGAGAAGTTGGGCTTTCAGAGCAGAAAGCAGGGGAAAAGACCACCAATTTCTATGCATAAACAAACTAAACTGAATATCAAGAACTACTATAAAAGGAAAGGAAACGGAAATAACAAGGTTTTCTTTGCTTTATATTCAAACGAAAACATCTAAAACAGTTCATAAAGATTTTCTTATCTTCGACTTTGACAGTAAAATATTTTACGTCAATATTCCAAGAAACTTTAGTTTTATATTAACAAAATAGACGTTTTTATTAAAAAAAAACTATAATTAAGAACTTGGTTAATAAAGAAAAAGCAAACAAAGGGGGTTTATAATCTTGTATATGCAAACTGTAAAACTAAACCATTATGACAGGGTTTTAAGTTAGGAAATTAAGCTTATGTCATACCGTTTGTACTATATGAATATTTAATAATTTTAATAAGCTGAAAATCCTTTTATATAAAATTTAACAGAGTATATCACATTCATGGTAAGAATAAACCCTAAACTAATTTAAACTGTGTAGGAAGTTTAGCAAAGAAGGAAAACGAAGCACAAAAATATTTCCAAACTTTTAGTGCTTAGCTTTTCCGATAACCCAAAAAGGCAAAAAGAATTAAAAGCCAAAAGTGTTCCAAGAAATATATTTCATTATGATAAAAGGACTACAGAAAAGGAAATCTTTAAAGCTTCTATGAAAGCAATAAAGTTAGAGCAATTTGATTTGTACTCTGGAACGAAATGTATTCACGAAATCAACTTTGAAAGTATAAGTAAGAGCTTCTACTATTTTAAGAATTTCGTAGCATTTGAAGAATATTATTTTTGGCAAAGGCAAGTTATTTAAATAAAATGCAGATTTAGAAAACCCTAGAGCTAAAAGTCTGTGTAGACAATAAATATACATACAAAAAATTTCTGTAATAATATCGCACTCTCAAGTTATTTAAATACTGACTTGTTGAATACAAAGAAGATAAATTTTATTTATCCTTGATTTAAGTTTTTACCAATGTGTTTGGATTCAAATTTCAAACATCTACAAAATCATTTACACTTTTAATACGTAGAATATTATAAGTCGTTTCGTTTAAATGATTCAAATATTTTATATTTGTCTACCTTTAATCGACAAACAATATCTAATTTGTTCAACAATACGGCTTCATTGTAAAGAAATTAAAATCATCCAAACTTAAGTTTTCTTCATTCTAGGCGAAGTGTTTGTTTATTGCCGCCGAAATTTAACCCAAAGTTGATAACCTCTTTTTAGAATAAAACGAGTATACTTTTTTTCTAATATTATTACAACATTAGTATCGGTGACCTCCATTTTCTCTCTCCACCCTAGTTGTTCTTTTAGGTGAATCATTTACGATTATTCCCTTCAGAGTCTGTGGATAATGGATTCGCGACCACGGGTTTTGATGTTTCTACAAATTTAACTATAATTTTCTGGTTAAAGAACAATATAGTATTTTTTGGGGATCTTTGTAAATGACAGAATGCCAAGATGAAATATTTTTTTTTGGTTTATGTATAGTTATTTCTATTGTTACACTCTTGTCAAATTTTGCCTTGGTTAAATACCATCAGTTCTGATTGATTTAAAAATGTTCTTTCTTTCTGATGAGTTTATGTTAACTGAAACAAAGACTACTGTATTTCTTAAAGTTATTAATTCCCTCTGACTTTATTAATTTTGCTAATGAGATGAGAAGAGTTTTGCATCTCGGGTGGTTCTCATCTTCACCATGCACCTTACTCTACCTTCAGTGTGTTCTTAATACTATTGTAAGATATCATTTCGGAAGGTTGCTTCTTTGTACTCCTGGAAAGTATCTTGCAATGGCTTACAAAAGGCTGTATTCTAACTCGGTTTTAAAAGTCGCTATTTACCTATGCATGTCCGTATTAGAGAACAATTACTTATTCCTGTTAGAAATTTTACTTTTCTACTTTAGGTATGCTGCTTTTAACAAGGCAAGGGAGTTTCTGTTAATGTTGGAAGTGCATTTCGTTAAATCCCAATTAAGCTTAATTTTCTTGATCTTTACTTCTATCTTTTTTATGTGTTCAACAGGGTATTTCCCATTTTTACATCTTGATATGACCCTTTAGATTGACACGTTCTCTCACAAATTCTCGAAATTTATATAACATCTTGGACTCTCCCAAAATCATTAATATTTAACATTTCGTAATTGGTGAAAGACAGTCAGGTATTGATTATGGAATGGTCTTTTTTCTGTTCTTCCCTCTTTTTCATCGTTGTTAGCAATTTAGTGTAAAACTAGAACTGAGACTGAAAACTGAGTAATATTTCGAGTTTTTTTTTGGTAGTCATCTCTAGTTGCCGAGTTGAATTGATTTATTAACTATAATTAATACTTTGGCTCCAGATAGCTACTACATTTAATGACTTATTGTTTGTTTTGGATTTTCAAATGAGTCTCTCAGAATCTCCCTTCACTAAAGTTCTTGTATATCATGTTTCTATTAACGAAAAAGACCCAGCTAACTTTCACATAAAAATGGCGTTAATTCTTTTGTTTTGATAAGCACAGCTACAAATTGATCTTATTTGTGAACTTCTTTTTATATTTTCCTACAAATTAATTTAAGGTCTTTCCTAATGTTTTCATAGAAATTTCAAGAAATTACTGTTTTCTATATTAAGAAAAATTAGATAGCCTTCGGTAATTCCAAAGGCATTAAACCGGAAAATTCTTTTAAATGCAAGACATCAAAAATGTACAAATTTGGGAGCAGAAGGCACCTCTTGCATTTTTAATTATGTAATGTACTACTACGTCTTACAAGGCTGCCATGCGGTTGAAATTAAGCCAAAGGATGGAAGTACAAGAACTCAAACCCCTGCATTTCAGGAAATTGATAGCCCTACCCCAGCTGATATTTAATAATCCCGTTTTAAGGGCATCGTATGTAATCAAATATTTCATCATCTATATGTCTCTGTGGGATCCTATTATTATAATTCCCAAAAGTACCGTTGATGCAATATCCTATAAAACCTAATATTTTTATAAAAAATGACATATAAAAATTAGACATCTTAACCTAGTGTTACACAAACTAATATTAATGTTTATGCAAAATTCAAATATGTGAGAGTTTATAATAATTATAAGATTAGTAAATATGCTGGAAAATTTTTTTTTAAATATAATTTGATTTTTCCTTAATTACTTAATTTCACTTTATTATTACGCCAGTTATCTATACCTGTGTCACAATACGTTCTGTATTTACATTTAGCAAATTTTCTTTCTCTATCTTATGAAAATGACTAGTCGCATCTTTCCTATTTTGGTATAAGCCTTTAAGGATATATTAAAACTAGAAATGCATTTGTGCAAGCCTTTTTCTTTGTGTTGTCCAGTTGAAATTATAACTATATTTAATTATTTCCTTACTTATACAGGGTACGTTAAGTAGACTTCAAGCAGATAATTATTTTAGTTTTTGGAACAGATAAAAAAATGTATTTTGTTAGATTTTTTAGCTACTTAATTCCGTTCTCTGTTAAGAGTTGAAGTCTTGACTTTTTTTTGTATAATTTAATATTTTCTTACTACTCATTTACAACTGATTGATAGCTGACCTAATAAGACTTTAAATCTACCGACTCTAGGAAATATCTGAGGTGCATCAAATAATTATTTCTAAACCTCCTCTTCTGTTATAGAATGGTTTTGTTACCATAGTGTTTAGTGGAATTTGTTGATAGAGAAGTTTTTTTTGACCTCTTTGATCATTTCTGTTCTCTTGGAGAAAGTCAACCGCACATCAGAAATACTTTCTTTACTACCACAACGAAAAACTGCTGCTTGCGTTCCCGTTTGTAATTTTCACGGTGGTCACTGACGCTGTTGCCTCAACACCATGCTTTACTGAGCTGTCAAAACTTACATTCCCGCCACTGCCTTCAGCACCAAAAAAGAGTGACTGCAAACTGACCGCTGTCAAACAATGCTGTAAATTCCCTAATTTCATATTTTTTACTCCTGCATAAAGAGTTGTAATACTCTAAACTAAAACAACATTGACCATACTTGTGGTAATCAGCATTACGTGCTGTTGTGATTATGCGTTGTCACTAGTCGCTTATAGGTGCTTTTGGACGATTCAAATATACAAATGGCATTGGTAACAGAAAACGAAAACGCTTTTTAAATGCATGGTGGTAGAAAACGAATCACTGATCCTTGTTGTCAACTGTCCAGGAAGTTTATGCTGACTGGTTCTAGATACAAACAATAACGCTGATGTGGAAGTTAGCATTTAGAATTGAAGAAGAACAAGCAGAACTATGCTATCAACTCCATTGTATGCTGCTCTGCAAAGCAAAAAGGTGCTAACTTGAAAAATAAACGAAACTGAGTTTAGGATATTGCTGGATTCTTTGTACTGAAATCTATATGTATGCCAAGCAAGAAAGCCCTAAACTTAAAAATGTATGATGCAGGCCAATTTTTAAAATGCCCTATTCTATGCAAATGTGAAGAAAGCTAAACACGTTTTACTCAATATTTAAAAACTATTATTATCAAGTTAAGACGTTTTTGCTTTGCAAAGCAGTATAGTAAGCATTAGATAAATTTAAAACCCCCGATTAATGGTTATTTGTGTTACAAGGGAAGAAAGTGATACTTTCTTCCACGCGTGTGTCATTTATCTCACAAGCCGAAGGCGAGGAAAATAAAGCACACGAACGAAAAAAGGCACTTTCTTCCAGAGTTTCAAATATAATTTTTTCGTCTCGACTTTAAACAATTTATCAAAAATTTAATAAAGATTATTCTACAAAAATTTACTTTTGCAAGTAATTGTAAGATAGCTTTGGCATCCATGATATCCAAAACGTATCTAAAAAAAAACCAAATAAAAATTGAACAACAGGGAGGAAAAATTACTTTGTTTCCCGCTCAGATACAATCGTCAACTTTCAGCCACAAAATGAGGGTCGGAAAGACTACTTGCTAATAAGGTCGACAAAAAAGATTTTTTTGTACGACCATATGAGAAAGCGACTAATTTCATTCATTTAATGCACCCTTATTCATACCTATGATGTAACGAAAAGCCATGTGTTACATTTTTCCATCTCACGAGTGCAAGTTAGGACATACTTCTACAGTGTCCGCCAAAAAGTCTGCATCATATGGAAAAAATTTTTACTGAATGACTTATGGAAAATTTGTTTTTGGCATCAGGTCCAAAAATGACCTAATGACGTAATCAAAAGTAATCATGTGGTTTGCATTACCTGTCAAACTTGACATTTTTAGAAAAAGTGTCCAAAGAATAAACTTATTTGACATATTCCTTTGCAATTTTCTACCCGTATGCAAATTTTCGAAAGCCTACCACGGTTGATTTTCTTGTAGATGTTTTAATATCCTTGCCAGTACTTCCAAAAATACCTACATAGTTCAGTATTTCATAATACCCCTCCTTATTAATGTTGTTGTTTACTGTTATGTTAATATTAACAATTTATTAACAATAACTGTCATACACTACATACAAGTTGTGCATATAGGGTATATTTAATTAACATCAATGAAAAAGAAAATAGATGACAATGGATACTCAAATTTTTCTTAATAATGAACTTTTTCTCAAAAGTGCTTTAGTTTTCGAGTTATTTGCATTTGTAAAATTGAGTTCGGTTCTGTAACCCCGTAGTCAATACACCATGGAAAGAAAAAACCAAAAAAGTCAGGAAGTTTCTAGATGAGATCATCTTTTTAATTTCTAAAAATTATGTGTAAATGCCTATCTTTCTGTAAAATGAGAAAGTACTTGCGTAAGATGAGGTTAATATGCATTTATTGAAATTTGGGAAAATCAAAAACTTTATGGTTCCATTGGCAATAATATATTGTTTATATAAATAAATTCTTTTTTATAAAATATTCAAACAATCTAAAAAAGCCTTGCGACTTTTCTTTGTTGTTTTTTGTTTCAGTGGCACTAGAAATTCTACAACCTGAAAGAATGCGCACTAAATATATCAAATACACTCTAAACAACAATCTCCACTTTGTGGTACATGGTGTGTAGGTAAATAAATAAAAAATACAAAGAAATAATATCTCGAGTGTAGATAGTGTTCAGTATAATCAAATTTAATAAACTACAAACTTGAAAAATTAAGTAACTGAGACATAACATGGTTGTGATAATTTCTCACATAAAATACTAATGTTGAAAAAATATTTTTTTTTTATTTTATTTTTGTTGTGTTGTCTGGAGAGTATTTGAATTTAAATCTATGAATTTTGATTACCTTTTGCTTTATACTTTGTAGTATTTGTATATCTAACTTATTTATATTTGAATTGGTAGCTCATGTTTTATTTATGTTTATTATTGAAATACTCCTTTTGTTTTTTTAGCAATAAATCTCAAGAGATATTTACATTTCAGACTTCATTCCGCATATTTACATCTATGACATTCGTGTATGATGCTTAAAGTTTAGTTACATAAACAAATTATAAGTATTTCTTAGATTTATTTTCACTTACATATTTACATAGATAATGTACATTATCATGTAACAGTAAATATGCCAACTAGAAATTATGATTAAGTTGTCGCACTTATGGTCAGTTTTTCAACTGAAGCACAAATTTTAATCGAAGTTCAAAAAACTGACCGTTATCGTTATATTTAACGTTTGTGTGGTTCTTATCATTAGATTTGTAAATTAGGAGCATTCAACTAACAATAAGTAAATAAGTTAATAATAATAAATTAAGTCACTACCTAACTATCCACGTACTAGTTTATTTTATTCCAATATTTACTACCTACACAACATGTAACTAAAATAATCGTTTATTTAGGATTTCGAAAACATTTTCAATCTCAAGATTCATATACACCAATTTTAAATATTTGAAGCAAGTGCAGCAAAACTTTCAGGAATAACAGAATTTCTGATAAACGAAAATCAAGGCACTTCGTAGTTTTACAAGTCTTAAAAAAATATTCTTTTTTAAAACAGTTGCCGGTTTGTTAAAAGAGTTTTTCCCGACATCGATATGTATCGAATTTCTTATTAAAAATATTTAAGCCTTTTCCTTTAAAATTGTAAATATTTTAAATGAGATCTGACCGAGCCAACAAACATAATGAACCTCTAAAGGGAGTTCATTAAATATAAAGTGCCCGCCTAGATCAATTTCTAAAGTTTTCCTTGAGGAATTTAGAAAATTTAAGTAGCTAAACCACTTAAACCAAAGATCATCTTGGGAGCATATCGCATAACTTTTAACGTCTACCTTTTTATCGAATTAACATAAATGAATTTCAATTTAATAAATTTTAATCGAATTACAAAAACGCGGGGAGCTTAAAAATGTATATACAAAAGGATATTTTATATTTATTCGTATTCGATGCGTAACTCGGTAACTTTAGAGAAAAGCATTGTTATGCAAAATATAATACCTTTTTCCACTTCACTTTCTGAACAATCTGAAGCGTAGAAATCTCGACTCCCATTTATATTTTATAGGTTCGTTACCGGTTCTTGCTGGTGCTTTCTCGTATAGTCCACGTCGTCTGAGTCAATATTTTATTAAATTCAACCCATTTGTGTCCTGTAAACCTTTTGTGGTTGAACCTTTTAGTTTCTGCCATATATTTGCTTTATAGAAATAGAAATAAAAAGTCGAGTAGAGAGTACTGCTACCACCATTTATTATTTTTTTGTTGGGAAAAATACATGATAATAAATTCTGTATTGTTGAAAGAATTTGAAAGTAAAAAAGGTATAAATGAACCTTTAAACAACTATTTGCTCCTTTGATTTTTAAAATATCTTTTTTTTAGCTTATTTCTAACCAGTCGACGACGAGAAATTGTATCGATTCGATTATTTTTGCATACTGAGAGGAAAACCAGAAACATCTAATCTAGAAGGATAAATATCTATAATCATTATGCACTCTTTTACAAATGAAACGGTCACGGAATTTAAACCTTGAAACATTCTTTATGGTAATTTCCGGAAAGCCTATAAGCCAAAGATTTTATCTCTTGTTAAATTGCATCTTGTTACGGTCAAAAAATGGAATTAGTAGTTTATTTAGCTAATAATCTAATCTTTACAA
Source organism: Ignelater luminosus (assembly GCA_011009095.1). Lineage (NCBI taxonomy): Eukaryota > Metazoa > Arthropoda > Insecta > Coleoptera > Elateridae > Ignelater > Ignelater luminosus. Next base: position 136,394 of record VTPC01007102.1, read on the forward strand.
AAATAATATACCGCCAGCAGACTAGCTCTAGAGTCGAAGACGGATTGAGTTTAAACTATTTCTGTAGAATTATGCAAGAGATAATCAAACTCAAAATTTCCAAATTGGATAAGTTTGTCAATGCACCAGCCAGAGAACCGTGTCGCGGTTTCTGGCCTTAACTATAGAGAAGGATATATTTGAATACTCCTACTGAAAAATATACCGATATTGAAAAAATGTTTCATTACTAATAAAAAAACAAAAAGAAAAGAAAGAAGGCTTACCTTAAGTTGCCTGGGCTTCTCAATTTACGGTGGTGTCGGTGGTCGTGGCTTACCTTAAGCCCTTTTCATCCGTAATTACCTCAAATGGATTAAGTAATGTTCCTAAATCCAAAAAACAGAAACAGAAAACTTTATTTATTAGAAACAGAAATAAAATAAAACAAAATTGAGGTAATTAAAATTGGGCCTTGGGTCTCGTCGCTTCAACTCCTATGGTCATTTAGCCAACCCCAGGTTTCCCAACGGGTTTTTTCCAAAGGGTAATGTTTAAATCAAATTTAAAAAGCAATAAAATTATAAGAAATCTGTAAATGTAATGCAAAAAACCTTGAATTTCAAATAACAAGCTAACGTTTTGAAATCTAGAAACCATGCTTAAAATTCCCAAAAAACCACATATGGGGAAACATTGCCATCTTAGATTTTAAGCTTTAAGAGGTTTCAATGAAGTCGATTAAATCCTTTTCCTTTTTTAGGGAAGAATAATCAAATAGAAAAATAGGCCGCGATGTCAATACGTAAGACAGATACTCTGAATGTTTATTACTCCGAACGATACACAGTATTCCGTGAAACAGCTGCATTGGGCTTTTACCTACTACAAGGATTGTTCAAGGGAAACACGTTTGATCAGGGTATCGATAACTTCGTCGCCATGCCAACAGAATTCATTTGAGATTTTGTTTGTTTAAGTACTAATTTGTCAAAAATATTTGCCTTTTCTCTTCTCTAAGCATTGTTACTAAGTTACAAAATGACATGCATGATCAAAAATCCGTTCAAAAGTAATCTGCGTGCTGTTATTCAGTTTTTGGCAGCTAAGGCTCGTCAGCCAATGGAAATTTATACAAGAATTGTTGCTGGTGATGAGTCTTAGTGTTATCACTACGAATCAGAATCCAAACGTTAGAGTAGGCAGTGGAAGCATCCACAATCGGAAAGCTCACAAGGGGTGCCATTCTTCTGCATGATGATGCTCGATCCCATGTGGCTCATGCAATTCAAACCCTGCTTGGGCGTATGAAATGGGAAGTCTTAGAACATCCGCATTAAAGTCCCGACTTGTCACCGTGTGATCTTCATGTATTTGGCCTATTAAAACAGTCAATAAAAGGGCGGTGGTTCAATTTGGACGCAGAGGTAGAGATTGCTGTTAGGGAATGGTTTCGCAAACAACCGAAAATATATTATCAGCAGGATATTTATAGATTGGTTAAACAATGGGACTTATTCCTTACTGTTAATGAAGATTTCTTTTGAATTTGTTGAATAAAAAATGTCTTACAGCTTCTAAACGTCTTTCCATTGAACAATCCTCGTATATTATCTCAAATGCACATTCCATGCCTAGTGATCGGACGTTGTTTTTCCATCCGAAGTGTATCTCGCTGAAGGTTTTTTTTACCATAGTTTTCAAAGAAATTAGTTCATGTTCAAGAGCAATATTACAGTCGACACTGTTTGTTGCTGCGATGCCGCTCAACAGTGAAACAAACAAAAGACTTGATGGTTGGAATAGATTGTGCATCACTGTAAAATCTTCGACATTACGTTTCAATCATGCTGATAATCTTCATTGTCGTTGGTATAGTTTGAATTTATTTATAGCAAGGATGGTATTAAATAAGCCACGTTTGTGAGACTATCTTTCAATGAATACTAACATCCGAAGACTATAGAAATGAAGTAAGTAAACGATGTCTTAAGTAAATGAGCTCATTGTGTAATTGATTGCTAACCTTAGCTTTTGTAGTTCTTTTTGGAAACATTAGTGATTTTAGAATGTATTTAAGACAAAATGGCAACTCCTACGTAGGTACAACTAAAACAATTCTAAAACAGTATTGTTTCTATTAACGAAATTGGGAACAATACACGTTTCCTAACCATAATGTGATAATCTCATTGGAAAAATCTAAATAAAAATTGGTTCAAAAATTAAATGGGTTAATAAGGGGTGTTGCGGAAAGTTTCACCACTGAACACTATAAACTACAAAATCTAAATGGAATAAATAGCTATATTTTGTAGAAGCGATCGCCGTAACACCTTTCGTTTGTAAACGAACTTTTTTTAAACAAGATTTCGTTTATTTAGTAATGGTTAAACGAATACGGAATGACAAAATTAAATTTGTTTCCAAACAGAATTTCGTTTAATAATGAGAATACCGTTGAAGCAACACTTACCGAAAAAAATCAGAATGGCAAATTCATTTAGAAACAATAATCGTTTGATAACCACATCGTTACTGCTTAGAGAATAAAGGGATTAGTCTGAATGTTTCATCTATACAACAAAGGATTTCTGTACAAATACAGTTTGTAAAAGTAATGGGACAATGTTTAAGGGTGAATTCCTGGGCTCAAAATAAATCGAATGCACCCAACTTGCAATAAGGAAAATTACTTTCTTAATAAGTTAGAGGCCCTTAAAGTGGAGTTTTATAGCTAAACAGTTAGTTAGGCCTCTAACTTCTTAAGGAAGCAATTTAGCTTATTGCAAGTTGAGCTTAATCGACTTATTTTGAGCAGAAGTCCTCCCTTCAACGTTATCCCTTTACTTTCCACCCTGTATTTGTGCAGGAATTGTTTAATTCTTTTTATTATAACTATACTAAAATCAATTATTCTCGAAAAATTAGAATTTTAAGCGAGTCATTTTTACACCTTATACAGAGGTTGATTAAAAATACCATTCTAACAGAATTGTACTTTTTAATAACAGCAAGATAACTTCTTTTTCTTATGAAAGTAGCTCTCAAGAAAAGCAGCACCTTATCCCGTAAAACTGTATTTGTTAGCCGATACAATTTCTTCCAATTAAATCCATGTTTTTTAATAACCCCCTCAGGAACTTTTAACAAGCGAAGTACATATAATAAAACATGGTAACTTTTTGCTTGTTTTCGTTAGAGAAAGCTCTGCTAGAAGTTGTTTGTGTAACATACTACAAAATAGTGTTTAAATATTATTATAATAATTTTGCTATAAATTTCTTGCTTCTTTTATTTTGTAAAATTTGTTAAGCATGTAAGGAATAATGGGATTGAAAAAACAAAGAAGACAACATGATTCCATAACAACGATAACGTAAGTGGTTTTTAAAAAATGGTTTTATTGTAAATGTATCCATAAAGTAACTGAAATACAAACAAGAGAAAGGCACGAAATAGTAATCCTCGTTTGTAAGATAAAATATGGAAGGAAGCTTGGTATACCTTAAAATCAATGAATAAGAAACTAAGCTATTTCCTTTGTAGTTGGAAGAACAAGTAAAATCTCAAAAGAATAAGAATGAAAAAACTAAAAGTCAATATTTTCCACTGTTCCGGATAATATAGATTTTATATTTGTAAGATTTATGAAATAGCTTCTTTGCAGAAAAAGTAGTCGTTTTAGATAATTCTGGCGGATGTTTAAAGGACTTCTTATTATTCCCTCTAGACTACCTACTTCAAATTGGAAAGAATAAAATAAAAGCCAGAGCGGTTACCTTTGTACATTTACTAGTATCGCTCTCTTTTATAGAAGCAACTGCTACAACTTACAATTAGATTGTGATTAAATGAAAAAGTTTTGTATCTTGATTCGTAATTTCATTTAAAGTTTTATTTTTTTTCGATCAATCTTTTAAACAATGAAAAAGATTCTTGTAAGCAGGAATTGTGTACTTTTAAGAAATATTGAGAGAAACATGCACCCATTAATTAATACGTTTAGAGGTATAGATAACTTCTTAAAAGTCAATATTGTTTGCGCTAGTCTTATAAGAAAAGTTGACTGCGAAGAAAGTTGGCAAAATCTTATTTTAATAAGCAGAAAAATCAGAAATAAAAATAATATTAAATTAAGAACATTTGTAATTAATTCGATAAAAGACGTAGACATTACTTATGCCAAACTCAAAAGGATTAGCCTTTCTTTTTCATTTTGCTTAAAAAGGCCTTGAACAATAGTGGAATTTATTGAAGAACAATTTTATCAACAAGTCCTCGAGACTGCAGTAGGATCTCTTAGTGACTATAGCAAATATTTCCATGAAAGCAATAGCTCTAGAATCTTCAAAGCATAAAACCCAAGTTTGGTTCATTGACGAATTCTGGCCGCACTTAAACAACGCACATCACCATAGCTCATCATAGTTGTCAAAATTAATGGTTCCGTATTTCTCGTGCACGTACCGAAGTGGTATATTGAGAACCTACAGCTAACTACTCTATAGCCACGGATTCCTAAAGAATTATAAAATCAATCTTCTGGTAATGACTACAAATTCAACTTTCGGGGAATCCTTTCAAAATATTATGCTACTTATATCCTCTATTTACTATTACGTTATTTGATCAGGGTGACTGATTCCGATTGAAGAATCTTCCAAAAATATCCCAACAAATCTATTTTCAAACCACTCAGACATGAAAAAGTTTTTAGTTTATGCTTTTGTCTTTTTAAGATTTTGTTGAAGCTATTCCTCACATAGAAATTGAATTAGGGGTAAGTAGAACATTATTATTGTCTTTATTCAATATATCTAAGGAACGAGAAACATCTTTCATTATATATTTCTCTAAAAACAGTTGCAACTCTCTAGGAAAACAATAAAAACTAAAAAATGTCTACTTCTCCAGTGATTACTTTATAGCAAAAAGAAAATCTTGGGTATTTTACAAAAAATGCCATAGGGCATGTTAACACTAAAACTCTAAAGAGGTTAGTATCAGAATTACCAGAACACTGACGGAGTATATTGAAAACAAAAACAAAAATACTCAAAATGTAAATAAGCCAATATTTCAAATAAAATATGCAAGTCAAATAGCTTTATAAAAATAAGCAGTTGGGGTTATAGCAATGCAAATCAATCATCAAGATTACAAAATATATGTAAATGGAATTCGGGACACCCCGTATAACTATCAACAGTTAATGCAAGCGAATTTGAATTAAAGCAAGAATATTGAAATTTGTGATACAAATTATAAAAATAACACGGAATAGAAAATTTCAACAACAACAAATCTTAATACCGTTTTTGATTCAAAATACTTAATTGAATGAAAATTCAAAAAACTGAATTATGAAAAATAATAATTCACATTACTAATACCTGTCATTAGAAATTTTATTACAGCAAAATAATTTAATTTTAATAAAGTATTAGAGATTTGAACCAGGAAAAAATGTAGATACAGATCGCTAAAAGAAAAAAAAATTAACAAAGACGGACGAGAACCATAAACTAGAACAAACGAAAACTCACACGCACCAAAAGCATGTGTTCATAATCACTTGCTCTTCTTTTTTAAATCATTACATTAATCGTAAATTGTGTTCAATGGAGTTTTAAAATAAATCACTAGTCTAACTAATGTGAAGTGTTTGATCATAATGGGAGAATATATTTAAGCACACAACAAAATCAACTCTGAGTAAAGGCTACTGTTGAAAAGGAATAAACGTAAACAAAGTCAAAATATATTGGAGATCCATGGCTTAAGGTATATATTGGATGACTTGGATGAATATAAGTACTTCCTTAAGTAATTGTTTTATTTATTTTTTTTATATTTCTCTACCGGTTTCATTCATTTTTGAACATCCTCAGGAAAAAAAATGTCAATTTATAAATAAATGTACATATTCATTTTTAGATTGTAGAAGTAATACTAAGCTGCGATCTTTTCCTATATTATTTGAAGTGATTGGAATATAATTTTTCTGGATGTAATGGTTTTTTATTAATTAATATTGTTATCTTGGTGTTTGTCTGTGTACAAATTATTAATGCATAAATAAAACAATTACTCAAGGTGGTACTTATATTCATCCAAACCATCCAAAGTCAAAATAAATGACTAATTAAATGTCGATCGTAATTGAGATTTGGGATTCTGGTCAGCGTTGCTGTGGTGGATCGTCCTGGAGACAATGATGACGGATTCCTTAATTAAGAAATTGTACCAAGAGGGTAAAAAACACTAGTTAACATCCGAAAAAACTTACCCACAAACTTTAATGAAACTTTTCTTAGATTAAAAAAATTGGCAGATCCAGCGAAAACAACAGGAACAATAACCCAAAAACGAAACACACAGGAAGGAATCCAGAAATGGCCACTTCACACCACTCTAGCGAACACTATAACGCACCAACAAACGCACTTCATCTGATAACACGGGGAGACAACTACCTTGTACAAACTGGAAAACGAACAAACGTCCGAAATAAATGCAATCTAGCAGGCAAGTCTCTGTCCAAGAATCAGCGGCAATACAAATTCGGTAAAAGCGTTCTAACAGATTTGACAATGGTAAAAGTCTTTAAATTCTACCAATAGAGAAAGCGATCCTGGAAGTGACTTAAACCATTGGATGGATAAGTGACAAAAAGAAATTTTGAACAGGCTTAGAAAAAATGTTGTTTTGAAAAGAAAACACAAACGGTCTTACAAAAGAAAGACTCTTAAAGCTAACTGAACTATCAAAGATGAGATTTCTCAATGGAAGAAATTAAGAGAGAAACAGAGTCAGAGATAAGGGTTGGTATTGAAGACGTATCTCTAGCATCAAGAAAACCACTAATAATTCAAGATAAAAAACAGTAAGAATATTAATTAATATGAGACGATAACAGTATTCACACTTAACAAAGGATTTGAACAAAAAAAAAAATCAATAAGTGATTTTTAAATTTTCAAATAATACATAATTAAACACAAACTTCTAATGATAAACAATTAACGACTGATAGATCGAATCTAGAAATACCTTTCCATGGTCTAGGTAATCGACAAAGGAGAATTAGCCTAGGTTAATTAGAATTTAACCAAACAGAAATAAAATATTTTAATATTAATATTTCTTAAAAAAAAATCGACCTTGGATAAAAAGAATAAAAGAGAAATATATTAATGGGAACTAATAAAAATTAGGTTTTTAGAACCTTAGTACGTAATAAATTCCTTTACCAAAACCGAATTAGACTTACTAGAATGATAAATCAGAAAAACAGAAAAATTAAATTATTTTGGTGAAAATAATGGTTCCTGGCTTATCTAGAACAAAGATAATCAACAGCGGATACTATTTTTTTTAAAGACAATAAGAATGAACTAGAAAACTTATATTGGGTGTCTTATTCTAATACAGAAAAAAAAACTAACTAATCATTAGCAAAGGATTAATAATGGATGAATAAAACAAAGAAGCAGTTAATAATCCCTATCCATATGTATTTTTTTACATAGGCCAAAAGATAACAGCCTGAAATGGAGATAAGGTGAAATTGACGTCTTACAAGACGAAACATTAATATCAAAACTAACACCATGTAGCAGACTAAAAAATGACTGTTACAGTGTCGTTTCCAAGTTACATGGGAGGTTCCATTTTCTCAAATTCTAAGAGCGACCATTTGTATACAAGTCAATAGACAAAAGACACATTAAAGTTACTAGTTTAGGAATAAAAAGTTTTCAAACAAGCTGGCACTAGACCATCCTTCCATTCAAAATATTGGGCCCGACAACGACAATTTCATTACCATCAAAATTGACTGATGACTAAGAACCCGCACAGTGTTTTGATCTACAATCAATTCTGATGGCAAATACATCATTAGATTGGTGAAATTGGTTCTTGGAGTTGATGCTGTGACGTCACTTACAAAAGAACAAGTATAATTGTTTCAGTAGAAATCAGTTTTCTTCATTTAAAATCATAACTTGGTTTATGTTTTTTTCAAAGTACCATTATCAAGTTAGACAGAAAATTTTAAGAACATACACAAGTATACAGGTTGTTTAAAAGTTTGTGTCTATCAGGCTCTCCGCTAGCCGTCTGAACGCCCGCGTGCAAAACCGACTACGCCGCCCCCACTTACATCCTCTGTTTCTAACTGGGCTTGTGATTTTTAGTTTTGTTACACATGGCTATAAAGAAATACTTTACAAAGTCAAACAATTTATTATCATTACATGTTTATGATGCAGAATTCTCAAAAATGAATATCAATGTCAAACACCCGGCTCTCACTCATTCATGTACCTACTTTTAAGGTGTTTTAGAATCGTGACAACAAGAGCTATCCAAAACAATTTTCAATTGTTTTTCCGCCTATTTAAAAAAATGAGGTTGATCATGGATACTCGAAACCGAAACGTTGTACAGGAATTTTGTTACCGTATCTTAATAGAGAACAAAAGGTGGCAATGGAAAAGTGGTTTTAGTTTTCCAATATCTCTTCAAATAAAAGAAAGAAAAAATAATAATGAAAATCAAGAAATCTACTTTTTTTTAAATATCTCTGAAACTATCCGAGATATCTAGATTTTGCAAACGCCAACAAAAAGGTTTTATAAATAGCCAACTTTCATTCCATTTAACCGATCCTGTATCTCTTACCGTTTCCAAGATCCCCATGCTGTGCATCCTTATCTTGGACACACTGTATATTGTTGGAAACTCAAATTCGAGGTAATTCGTAATTGAAATAATAGCAAACCAGTAGGAATCCTTCTTTCAATTATTATTAAGTAAGAAAAGCAGAACTTTGCGGAAAATATAAAGCTAAATATCCAAAATATGCAACAATATATGCAAAATAGGGAAAAAACAAACTTTTTCAATCTGAATTTGAAAATAAGATTTACTTTAAGTAAAAATCAATATTTGTTAGTAAGAAACTCCAATAACTGCATTAACATATTGTCAGACGAAGATGATTTCCTGAGAACAAGATTGAAGATCAACTTTTTCTGTATATAAACCTAAAGAAAATTTGAGAAATATGCTTTAGGATTATAAGAATATGAACAAATATGCAGTCACATTAAAATATGCAAAAGATGAAAAAAACTGGTAAAATATGCAAAATATATACTAATATGCAATTTTGCACAAAATCCGATCTTTAATTATAACTGTAGCAATTTAAAGTCTACAACAATCAGTGTTGTTTTGCGACAGAAAGGACATGTACAATAATGTATAGTAAAGCATACAAACTTTATTTGCATGCGACAATTCATTACGGAATTATGAGAAAAGAAAATAAGATCTTATCTAAACTACTTTTTTTATTTATGCCTGTAGAATGTATACCTGGAGTTGTGGCATAAACTTACAAAACAGACTGGAGAATTTAGTCGCTTGCAATACTAGATAAACGTCTGCTTTTACCGAACACCCACACGAAAACAAACACAATAATTATCTTGTGCGAAAGTTTTTCTGATGTCTCTAAATCTCGTTTTTTCCTCGCGGGCAAATCGAAAAAATCTTTGTGTTAGGACTGTCCTCTTTCAGAATTTTATGAAAATGATTTATTCGAATTTAATCGTTTTTATCATATCCTTACCTTAATTTTTGCTAAGTTCTTGTAACTAGTTGAGAGGAAGCTTCCATGTTTTACTTACAGCACTTATTTCCAATTAGGTTAATGAAACAGAATGATCTTCCTTCTTTTCTGCTTTCCATCACCATTAAAAGTTTCACCTCTAGGTCGGTTAACAAGCTGTGTTAGCATTCTCTTTTAGTGCAGCTGTTTGCTTTCTGCTGAAGAAGTTCCTTATAAAAGTGAGCTAAACCTAAAGTCTCTTTTATTGTTGAAAAAGCCCTAACAAGGGAAGTTATAAAAAAAGTTAAGTTTAACTGTTTTAAATTTGTTAAAGTAACATCGAAAGTGATGATAAAACTAATTTTTCTCTGGACTTTTAATAGAAGTTTTAGAATATCTTAAAAATGCATTTTAGTATACCAGCAAAGTATTTTTTTTTCTTGATATCTTTCTATTTCTACCCAAGATTAAATAAAATAATAGGCTGATAGCTTTTTTCTAGCTAATGTCTAAAAAACTAGAAGATTTAAAAAATATATGAATGAATAAACCTTGGATAAAAAAACCACTAATAATAATAATAATAAAGAAAGTATTCACATGTATTTAAATTTTCATGTAACTGCTTGTGGTTTTAAATAAGTAGCTTTCTGCTTACAGTGAGAGTGACCAATTCATGCACTTATAATTAGACTTTTTCTATTTAACATATAATAGTTTCTACCAGCTTACAAGGTAAAGATAGCATGATATAAAAACTCTAATTGTTGTTACATAATTTGTTTATTTGTTCCATTTCCTTGTATTACAAAGTTTAGAACCCTACGAAAAAATACTACGAATAAGGTTTCACCATTATGAAATTCTTCTCGTTTCAGTCGACATGCTTAGACAGTAATAATTCATCATTAACTAGTTAAGATTATTCATATTTACACGTAAATTAAAAAAAAAATGGGTAACACATAACCTCTTATAAATAAAACACTTTCGCAATTAATAAACAACAACGATTACATTTTTTTGTCATACTTTAATTGTTGTTTATTATTTGCAGGATTTTCAACTAACATTACTAGTGTCGATTTTTTACATATTGGTGCGAGTTTTATTATTCTAATATGAATTATTTAAGTTTTTGTACGTACCGAGAGGGTAATGTATTTTAATAAAAAAATTGTTTTGCATAACTTTATTGTATGTTAAAATACCAGTGTGTAATGGGAGAAAGGGCTGGCCATGTGTGCAGCCAGTTCAACCTTTCCGGATTATTGAGTTAGTGAACACAGACCATGCAAAATTATGTAAAATTAATAGCTATATAATGGTTGATTCCTTCATTGAAATGCAAGCAGGAGCTATATTAAAAAATTTCTTGGGCAGTTATTTCTTCCTTTATTGAACTTCTGTAAAGTAAAGAGAGTGGAATTTAATTTACTTCTTTTATTAGCAGATTATTTATATACTAAAAGACAGCACAGATCTTTCTTGAAAAAAAAAGAAATAGAAGAAGTCTTACAATTAGTTTAGACTTTGGTATGACTATCAATCTGGGACATGGAGTCACAAAGAAACTAAGGCTCTAATAAATATTCCTTTATAATACAAATTTTTAAAAAAGCAATAGAAACAGGAAGTTGAAACCTTCTTTGAGCTGCCTTGAGCTTTGAGTACTTCTATACCAAAATCTCTATAGGGAAATATCGATTGAAACAACGTTTTGAAAATTTTGAGACAGAATTAGAAAGATCATTTGATAAGAAGTTCACTGACTAAATCTTCAATGAACGTGCTTCATCTTATGGCAGAAGATAAAGGATCTAGAAAAATGAATGGAAAAGTGATGTAAAATGTCTATTAGGGATAGTAAATTGTAGAAATCATAATAGTACGCGTCTTTGACATTACATTGTTTAGTGTGAATTGGTTACGAGTGGTATCCTTTCAATCTAAAATCTTCAGGTAGAGCAGAACTAAGACCAGGTTGTTTTTCCAAAAATGGCAAAATCAGAGAAATTAACATCCTAGAGTAAGCTGCCTATTAGAACACCAACAACACTAATATAATGATAATTAGTTTTTTTTTTGTTCAGTATCTCCTTACTTAACATACCAAGTGGTAGCATAATCACGTCTTTCAGGATTGAACCTTGTCATGGTTAGTGTATAGAACAAAGAATAGCTGCTACCGTATTTGCACGTCCCGTCATAATGCTCTCTTAACCAGTAAGATTTTTCTATTCTTTGTAAGCTACTTATAGAATTGGAAAAAACTTGAGTTTATTCTATATATCAACAAGAACACACGGAAGATAGCACCTTGGTCTAAAAAAAATCATATCGAGTTTTTACGTGAAAAGCAAATACGTTTCTTAACATAACAAAGCTTGAAATCATATATCAACATTAAAAAACAGTCGACTTGGAGCATATCACAAAGGTAGAGAAAGTCCTGACTAACTACATCACTAAAGAGAACACAGTCGTTAAACACCAATCCCATTTATTTGGTTGATCTTGATCATGTAAAACAAGGTCGAGTTCACAAACAAAAGCAGGAAATGAAGAATAAGCAATCCTAAAATACACTTTGGACATATTAAAGATTAGTCAAAAGACAGAAGCTTGAAAGACTATTAATCGCATCTAGAGAGTTAAAACAGTTTACAATTACGGCGTGGTGTTGAAATAGTACACTTTATACTGAAACTACGTCAGATTCACGATAAGACATAACAGAAATAGAAATAAAACTTGTGTTAATTAAAGGGTACTTCATCAAAACTGTAAACTGAAACGTGATATATGTAGGTAGAGTTTCAATCTGATATTTTAATTCTTAAAATAGTAAAGCAATTTTCTCAAAGAGCGTGAATTCTTTTTGTTTTTTTTCCTTTTTTAGATGAAAGAATCAACACGTCAACAGCTGTTCCATGTAAACATTTCTAGTTTTTTATTTTTAAAACAAACTTTAAAGCCTACCAATACGATTTTTACTTTAATTTGTTATTATCTAACAGAAGTAATTTATTAAATTAATTTTGTTATAGAAATAACTACCTTAATGAATTTTTTTCCCATTATAAAAGAGCTTTAAAAATAAAAATTACTCTCGGTAACTTTCTAAATACGTCTATTATTATTTATTCCTAGTTAATACCAAACTGCAGCTTGTTTAGGTCACCATAGAATTTTATTTAAAATTACCAGCAAAACCCTTTTTGTATTTCCCGATTGACTTATTAGTAGCTACAGTCATTACTTACAGTTCCGATTGATTATTCACCTAACTACCCTCAAGGGAACACATTACGCAGTTCCGCTGGGTTAGATCGTCTGATGCGGTACACCGAACCGGAAATAATGTACAGCGTGTTATCTCAACAAAAAAATTTTATCATAGAGGATGTTACATCTTGAATATGTTTACTTTGACAGTGTAAAGATTTATCAGAAGCTTTTCAGCGTATAATAATTTAACAGTGGCACTTTTTATACTTTCGCTTCTTACAAAGTTTATTAAGACTTATAAAGTATTCTTATTTTGACTTTAAAAAATCTGCTGGTAATTCTTTACAGCACAGCAATAAATATAGCTTTTACATAGTATTATTGGGCTTTTAATTCATATAAATACAGAGTTTTAGTAATTCTTAACATGTAGTTTTCTGGAGTGTATAATATGGCAAGTAATTCCTAGTGCCCTTTTAGGTACTTGTCATTAAAAACCATACAACACATTCTTTTGATGCAAAATAGGCACCTATCGAATTCAGCCTTCAATAACAGTAAATTATAGTTATTTACAATTATTTACATGTTTAGTCTTCTTAATTGACTAGATCTCATAGGCTAAAAACTTATCTCTTTTTAATGTTAGTCTTGGTGCTATTTTAAAGTCAGTCATGATTTTGTATGTCATTTAGCTTTTGATTCACAAGTACATAATTATATTTATTTTTACATGATAACGGAAAGATACACATAACAGTTGTTATGATGTACGTCTACTAGTTAAGCAACACCAAGCTCTAGGAATACCAAAATTTCTATCTTTACTATCCTTATTATCACTACCAGCTGTCCTTTTTGAAGGAGCTGAAACTCCCGAAGGCGTTTGAGGTACGTTACTACCATCTTCCCGCCTTTCCGTAACAATTTCATCTAAGTTTTGTTTAAGGTCTTTTGTATCCGTTTTAGTCGATTTCACTGTAGAACCCCGTCGCGATTTAGGACGAGATTCATCACCCGTTTCTTTGTTAATTTCTACCACCACTTTTTCCTCGTCTCAAGTTCCGTCTTTTTCTTGTTTCACTTCTTCAGCGGTTGATTTAGGTTGCGCTTCTACACGAGGTGATTCAAGTTCCCTTGTCCATGTGGGATCAAATTCTGAACACGTGTGCATTAATGTGAAAGGTAATTTTAGGGATAATTTACCACCCATTACACTAACTATTAATTTCACTTTAACATAATACGTTACATAAATTGCAAACACGTTTCTGTCTTGTGGATTGTCGGATGTACTTGTCACGGTTGATGCTAGACTTGTGCCCGTTTTGGTGTATGAATCTTCTAACGCTATCCAATTTTTGGTCGTGCTTTTAGTAGGTATCAGGCTGTAGGTTTTCGTTAATATCGACCCGCTGCTTACTGGACAGTCTTCTTTCCCGTTTACGGAAGCTACGACATTTTTGAATTTACCATTGGAGAACATACAAACATCTACGTGTTGGACGATGAAAACCTGCAAATAAAATATGAGGTTAAATATTCAAGCAATACAAAAAATATTTTCAGAGAGTTGGGTGTTAATTTTACATTTGATGGAAAATTTAAAGCTTCCTTTTCCTCTAATATTGATAAGAAATTAAGAAGTTTATAGATAAAATACACTATGTATTTCTAAGCGAAAGCACTGCTTTTATTTCTTCTTCTTCAAAGAAACAGTAATAAAAGTGTAATAAACCAAGCAAGAAAACTGTTTATTATAGCAAATAAACACTGGCTCAAATTAGGGTTGTTTATAAATAAAATGAGCAATCATTAAATATTCCATAGCATAGAAGGGAAGCCAAACTTTTTGCTGTAATAATATGGTAACGTAATTACTGACACGAAAACCTAAGGGTTCCGAAACAAAACACGTAATGGTTTGTAATTACGTATTTGTGCGTCGCGACGGTTCCGAGATTCACTCATTTTAGTCAATCTGGCGTATTATGCTGACATTTAAATAAAAATAGAATAAGACAAATATACTGCCTCTAATAGGCTAAAATAGTAACTAAATAATTTTTCTTTTGGTAGAAATACAAAGAAATTTAAAAATTATTATGATTATTATTAATTAAAATAAAGTATCCTCTTTCGTAAAAACACAATCTTCTGTTCTCAAATTGAAAAGTTTAGATCTAGTGCATTTCTGTTCCAGCGCTGTAAAAATACGTTAATATTCTACATATGACTCTTAATGGACCGCCTTTTGAGAGCTTTAATGAGGGCGTGTGTACTTATTTCAAACACAAATGGCAAAAACTATTCAAGTTTAAAAACCTAAAATTACTAAATAAAGTTTGCATTTAGTTTTTGTCGTCGGGTATGTTATTTCAGAGAAATTAAATTTTCCTAACCTACTATTTTAATTAAAGTCTAGGTATATTTAATAACCTTTTTAGTTTTAATTGTTTTAAAAGAAAATAACATTTCATAACTGGAGGCAAAAAACATTTCTGAAAAGTAACCATATTTAAAATTACCTAGTTTTAAAGTTTGTAATATAATTTAGTCTAGACAACTTTTGTAATTTTTGTACTTGCATATTATCTTCCTATATTAATCAGTATGCTGAGTTTCACAGCATGCCATTAATAATGATGGGCGGCATTGCACTATTTTATTTTAAATAATTGTTATTTTTCTCTTGTATATGTAATCTAAGTGAAATCAATGTGATAGTTTGTTACAAAATCAAGAATCAAGGTGATTACAATATAGTGACTTTCTGATCACATAAATTCAACCACTAAATAAGCCTGGATAGCTAATATTTACTCATCATCCGACTATAACTTACGTAGAGTTTTGAAGCTGGGACGCTTCAAGAACTACGCTCAGAAGATAGATGGGTATTTTTGACTTTTAATCAGATCAGGTCAGGTAGGTTTAACGAAAAGCTGAAAGGAATGGTGATGGTGGTTCAAGTGATTAAGAGAAACATTAGAGGTTCGTGCGTATCTGGCTTGTTTGGTAGTCACCTAACGTCTTTCTCTCTAATTGTTACTATTAACTTCTAAATAATATCTAAATTCGTCCATTTAAAAATTGGTGATCCTTAATTAAAAGTATTACAAGACGAAAGGAGTGCTTTATCAATCAATACAAGCAGGAAGTTTGCGATTTAAATGGCGGTCTTGCAGATCAGGTAATACTAGGTACATTACTGGATCAAATCATATTGCTCAACCCTTGCTTAACCCAGTTTAGAGGAAAAACTGTTTGTAAGGTTCCTGCATGAAATGCAAATGCGATTGTAATTCTATTCCTAAAGATGCATTCAAAGGAAGTGAATCTACAATCCTTGACTCTCTAATACGACCCAGGTAACTGTGCTATTTTCTAGATCAAAATAATCTATTTTCAATCTCTGAAGATTTATTTAAATCAATACAAATATAAAAATTATTATAAATGGGTACACGACTACCAAAAACCGACTTATTCAAGGCTAACTGAATAGAATCATGACGTTCTTTCAAAAACTTAAATATAGGTTTAGCAATCACTGCACGCAATAGTTGAACCAACGCATATTTTGAAAAGCCACGATAAAAAGATATCCATTACCACTTTTTCTTTTAAGCAAAGGTCTTAATAAACTCATACCAAGTAAATAACTGAAAAAGATAGCTACTTTTCCTTTCCCGACTCGTAAGACCAGGACAAGAAGTACTTTTGCTTTTTTGACTACCACATACCTTACATAATCTAACATATTTACTAACTAATTATCGTAGTTTCGACCAATAATAAAATACAGAGATTTTAGCCGAAATCTTTGATACATTAGAATGAGCTACTCGAGAGTAATCATAAAATTGTTTAAGTATTAGAAGCATATTAGAAGTTAGAACTAGTCTCCAATCAGAAATAGTAGCTTGCATACTAAAGCAGATGGAATAAATCTAAACGGACAATTTGCTTTCAACCTTAAAATATGGAATTTATTATCAGGGTCGTCCTTAACTTGCTTTCCACCTTTAAGTACATTCATAAGCCGTGAAAATACTCAATATTCAAAAAACAAAAAGATCTAGACAAAGAATTAGATATAACATTAACTTTCCCTGACCGATGTAGAATTTCCAAGTCAAATAGATAAATTTCATCTCAAAATAAATAACAGATGATGCAGGATATTAAAGGTGAAGAGTACTAGATTTAAAGGAAAGTTAAAAAAAAAAGTTAAAAAGCTTTAATTTACACGGGTCCGCAAATCAACCGTTTTTGAGATCAGAGCTATTTTTTCTCGATAGTTTTAGTGCCACAAAATATAATTTTCTAAAACATACATCATCTTCTTAGTTATTTAGAAAAGTCCGATCTTGCTTGAACTGTTTGAAAACTTTGTTCAAATCGTCGAAATTAAGTATTTACAAGTGTACACCAAAGTTTCTAAGTGGTTCCAAATTACAAAATTCCGAAAGAGTTAAGTCGGAAGTGTATGGGACCTGGGATGTAACAAAATCGCTCGTATCTCGAAAACGGTTGATTAGCAAACCCATGTACATGAACACCCTGTATTAGTCCCAATGCATTTTTAATTTATTGTATTGGCAAAACCCCATGAAATGCTTAAATGCAAAACGAATGATTTTCTCCAAAACAAAATTATTGGTCAACACAAACAGTACTATTTAGTAAGTGAGCTTTACGTAAATATAAGAAGTTGATTCAACAAGAGTAAAGGTAACTTCAGCCACTGATTGCCTGCTTTTTATATTAGAAAATGTCGAATCGTATTAAATGGAATAAAACGTAAATTGTATTAATAGGATATGATTATTATTTGCGTGTAGTATTCGAAAAGAATAAGAAGAGATGTTAGTGTAAATACCAAAACCTCCGCAAATCTTAAAAGTACATGCTAATTGCACAAAAACGACATCAAAATGGGAGAAACAAAAAAATACAGGATTATAAACACGCATGGAATGAAGGTAATCAATGTATTCAATGAAAAATGAGATAGTGTACGAGTAGCGGGTAAAGAAGAAAGCAGAATTCGTAGCTATTAAAAAACGACTGCAAAACCTGTGCAATAACCTAATGGTGCTAAGAAAAGTTTCGTTTTTTAAATAAGAGTGACGCATTTTGTCTTTTGTATTGTATAGCTGGTGGCGTAAGCTTCATAAAACACTATGTTGCTTTGACCGACTTAGGGGCGTTTAGACAACCCTCCCGCCCTAACAACATAACAAGGTATATTGATATTGTTGTAATGAGACTCATAACCAGGGCTTTCGTACCGAGAACAGAAAACTTTGTAGCAAATGCCTTTTGCTTTTTTGCAAGATATTTTATATCTTGAGAATGAATCGATGTATCGACTTCGTACTATGTTTGTCTTGTAGTGGAAGGTGAGCAGTGACTCTTTAAACTGCCTGGAGGCCTTCGATCATCTTTAGTTTTGTTGGATGTTTTGCATCTTTCGAACAGATAAAACTTTGTTTATAGGTAATGGTGGAAAAGAGGCTATCAGACGGTACGGGAACCACCGACCGTCTTTTGTGTTTTTTTTTGACAGATACCATGATACACCTCAGGAATGCCTTCTCCTATAAATAAACCAGCTGCTAAGAAAAGTTTTGTTTTGCAAGTGCGAGTGATGCATATTGTCTTTTGTGTACTACACCTGATGGCCTAAGCTTCATAAAACGTGATGTTGATGTAACCGACTAAGGAACGTTTAGCCGCACCGCCCCACAGTAGATTGAATGCTAATCATTTGGGAAATCTAGTTTTTAAAAAGAAAATGTGTTATAAACCTCAGATTCATCTAAAAATATTTAATGATAATCTGCTGAGAGTCTTGCAGTGTGTACACTTGAGATTAAATATATTTACAGGGTGTTTCGGAGAAAATAATCAGGCTCATGACGAGCCGTAGGGCTTGTTCATTAATTGGAAAGAGACATTCAACCGCCACTTTTCTAAATTATACAAGGTGTTTCACAAAAAGTGCCATATTAAACTTTATTTTTTTTTAATGAAATGATTTTAATACTTTGATAATTTCTTATTTTTCACTTTTTGTTGGCTGTAACCACATGGCATTTTAAGGATCTAGATCGAACAGTTTCAGAATTGTTTAATTATTTACTCTAAGATATTAAGTTTTTCTAGATTGTTAGGTAGTAAAGATTTATTATTCATATTTTTGCAGTAGTAAACTTTAACTTTGTTTGTTGCAAATAAAAATATTGAAGATTTTCGGTTTTTCATAGTATAAATTTGTAAATTTGAAACGTTTGTTGCTTTTTACTCCTAAGTTTAATATTGAATTAGATTTGTAATTATTATAATATTGCTTGGACAATACATAAAAGTGTCAACTGTTTATATACCTTGGAAGACTACGTTTACTTACTAATCATTTTAAGTTAATACTTTACGGTACATGATGTTTTTATATTTTTCTTCTTTAATTTGTGATACGTCTTCCTTCATTTATTAGTAGACTGCAACCATAGCGTTATGATCATCGGTTTCTAATGATTCTAAATAAATCTTTTGTACCATATGCAGCGATTACGTCTAGTAGGGTTCTACTTTCAGGCAAAGACACATAGGTATATGCAAAACCTCACATTTCTAAGCTTATCATGTATGTTAATGCTATAAAGTTTTAACAAACAACAATCTTCAGTACTAGAAGGTAAAGAAACCTTATTCCGGACTATGTAAAACAGATACGTACAACAAGTAAACAAAAAACCAAAAGACAATCGGTAGTGCCTGTATCGTCTAAAAGCCTCTCTCCCATCCTTACCGATAAACCAAATCCATTCGTTTCAAAAGTGGAAAATATTCAACAAAAAAAACAAAAAAACAATAGACGTTCGGAGACTTCCAGATAGCTCGAACAGCCACTGCTTTCCCTCTCTCACGAAACAAAAGAAGCTCGAAGTTAATACCACGATTTATTTTAAAAATGCAAAATATCTCGTAAAAAACAGAAAGCAATCACTACGAAGCTTCCTGTTCCAAAGCATTTTCTGTACAAAAACTTTCGTCAAAAATCAATCTTTATTACAACAGTATCAATATAACTCGTTGTGTTGTTACTGAACATGAGCAGTCAATCGCACGGAAAATGGGGGGAGTGGTGTTAATTGGTCATTGCAAAATGTATCTTATGAAGCTTAGGCCACCAGGCATCCAACACAAAAGATAAAATGCGTCACCCATATTTTGTAAACGAAACTGTTTTTAGCACCTGGTACATAATGTGCCTCTCGCCTAAGAAATCCAATTTATTAGTTTTTCTACGTTGAGTTTAGAATGATGTTATAACTGGTAATTCAACTCCACCACCAATAAGTTAAATCTGTTACTAAATATTGGCAAGGAACTACTTTATTACCAATAATAACTTTCTGTCACTTTGAAGTTTAAAGCTCAGTTACTGTTTTCTTACATTCCAAGTTTGAATACAATTGACTTTGAGGCTATGTTTAGAATGTAATTTGACAACCCAGCATTAGGTCATTATAAAGGGTTTTCCAATAAGAGGTGTTATTTTGATATTCAAAGAAAAGTGCCATTTTTTAATATAAATGATCGGATGTTTATTTCATTATAAAGAGGAAGGTATGCCGTTAATAGTGGAAAATAACATCAGGCAAATGACCACCACGACCACGCTTACAGGACAATATCCTTTTCATGAAATTTTCCATAACCAAATCGCAAAGTGGCTGCCCTATGTCCTCGATAGCCTCACGAATTCCATCTTTGAGGTCTTGAATCGACGCTGGGCTGTTGGCGTAGACCTTCTCTTTCACGTGGCCCCAAAGAAAGAAGTCGCAAGGTGTTAAATCACAAGATCTCGGTGGCCAATTGTGATCACCTCTTCGAGAGATAACACGGTCCGGAAACTTTTTCCGTAAAAGATCAATGGTCTCGTTGCTTGTGTGGCACGTAGCGCCGTCTTGTTGAAAGTAAACGTTGTCCAGATCAATACCATCCAATTCCGGCCATAAAAAATCGTTAATCATCTCTCGATAGCGCAATCCAGTCACCGTAACTGTTGCTCCAGCCTCATTTTCGAAAAAGTAAGGTCCAATGACTTCGCCGGACCATAAACCGCACCAAACAGTCACACGTTGAGGATAGAGAGACTTTTCAACAATAACTCTTGGATTTTCTGAGCCCCAGATCCGACAATTTTGCTTGTTGACGAAGCCACCGAGGTGGAAATGGGCCTCATCACTCAAGATGATTTTTCGATGGAATTCTGGATCATTTTCATGCATTTCAACGACCCAATCAGCAAAGACACGACGTTGTTGATGATCGGCCGGCTTGAGTTCTTGTGTTAACTGGACTTTATAAGCCTTAAGACCCAAATCTTTATGCAAAATACGGTGTAATGACGTTTGTGGAATGGCTAATTCCAAAGAACGACGAGGAATGGACAAACCTGGGTTTTCTTTAACACTTTCGGCTACAACAGCAATATTCTCGGCTGTTCTTGAGCGACGTGCACGGGTTTTATTCTTCACATCACCAACTTGTCCCAAGAGCTCGAATTCTTTCACCAATTTCTGTATTGCGGTCCGACAAGGTGCTTCACGGTGACCCAAAAATGTTCGAGTTTTACGAACCGTCTCTGCCAAATTTTCACCATTTTTATAGTGAATTTTAATAATTTCAATGCGTTGTTGAAGCGTGTATCGTTCCATATTTATTAATGGCGTAGTTTCTACTTGTCAAATGTCAAAAAATGATAGCTTCAAAAGTGACATCTACCGAAATAGCGGGCTATTCAAAATAACACCTCTTATTGGAAAACCCTTTATAACGTGATTTTAAAGAACATAAAACGAGTAGAGTTAGAAAGTGATTAGTGTCCCTGTTTTGAAAATCCAATGACATGGCGTCTAAATAGAAGGATCCTGCACAAGCTTTATGTGTTTTGGGTGGTTTGGTAAAATTGATAGAAACTTAGTATGTTACAGTTTTTGACTCAATAACGAAATGTATCTGTGGGTTAATCTTTTTGCTACAACTGCAGTAGTTTAAAATGTCTTCAAATGGCTTTTGCCGAATATTTTATATTTCAGGAATAGGTTGTCGTAGTGAGATGGGACTTTGGCTATTGGTAATGGCAAGGGAACGGCTTCTTTCTGACAGGTATTCGACACCTCTTGAAGCATTGTTGTACAAGATAAAACTTTGCCTGTTGGTAGCAGTAGGAGAGTGGCGCTTAAGAGGTTTCTGCATCAACGATGGTCTACTGTTTCTTTGGTGGAAGCAAAGTAAAGCTCTTCCCGTATTCAAGTAAAATTAATTAACTATAAAATGAATTTGCAAAAATTGACCTGACCAATAAACTTTAACAATTTGACATTCCTGTGTCACTAATATTTATAATTAAATTTGCAAAATTTATATCTGCAATAATTTTTATTATTACAATAATCCAAGCGCTAATGCGTCGTATGCAAAGTCCACTGCTTTACAAGTACTTTATCAAATAAAAAATTATTAATCACAAAGTATTTTATAACGATTTTGTTTATTTTTTTTTGTAAAATCAGTACTTTTGGACCAAAGGCTTAAAACATGTTAATTGTTATCTCTTATTGTTCGGAAGAGTTATTTCAATTTTGGGAAATTTTATTCTTGTGACTTTTAAAGGGAAGAGCCTGATAACACATGGGCTGAAAAGTCCCAGGCCTAACAAAGAAACACGGTTTTTTTGTTCAAAATTAGCTTTATTCATCAACGTAATTTCCATCAAGAACAACGCAATCATTCCAGCGCCGCTCTAACATTTCAATACCACTTTTGTAGAACGATTTATCTTTTGCCTCAAAATAGGACTCAGTCTCAGCGATAACCTCTTCATTTGAGCGAAATTTCTTACCGGCAAGCATTTTTCTTAGGTCTGCGAACAGCCAGTAGTCGCTGGGAGCCAAATCTGGCGAATACGGTGGATGTGGGAGCAATTCGAAGTTCAATTCATGTAGTTTTGCCATTGTTTTGATTGACTTGTGACACGGTGCGTTGTCTTGATGAAACAAAATTCTTTTCTTTGCCATATGCGGTCGTTTCTTTGCAATTTCGGCCTTCAAACGCTCCAATAACGCTATATAATATTCACTGTTGATGGTATTTCCCTTCTCAAGATAGTCGATGAATATTACACCACGCACATCCCAAAATACCGAGGCCATAACCTTTCCAGCCGACTGTTGTGCTTTCGGTCGCTTTGGACGAGGTTCACCAGTTGCTGTCCACTCAGATGACGATCGTTTTGATTCCGGAGTGAAGTGATGGATCCATGTTTCATCCATTGTCACATATCTACGCAAAAATTCCGGTTTGTTACGTTTAAACATGGCCAAACACTGCTCAGAAACATCAACACGTTCTTGTTTTTGGTGAACAGTGAGCAAACGCGGCACCCACTTTGAGCAGAGCTTTCTCATAGTCAAATGCTCATGCAATATAAAGCCAACACGTTCTTTTGATATCTTTACGATGTCAGCTAACTCACGCAACTTCACTTTTCGATCATTCAAAACGATTTTGTGGATTTTTTTGATGTTTTCTGGTGTTACCGCTTTATTTGGACGTCCACTGCGTTCTGCATCATCGGTGTCTCTACGACCACGTTTGAAGTCAGCAAACCAACGTTTTATTGTTGTTTCTGATGGAGCGGAGTCCCCATAACACTTTTTAAGCCATTGCTTCGCTTGAACGGTATTTTTTCCCATCAAGAAGCAGTGTAAAATTAAAACACGAAATTGTTTTTGATCCATTGTTTTGAAAATAACAAAAGTAGCGTCACTTTTAGCACAATAACTCACAAAATAATGAATAGAATATCATGAAATTTTAACAGCTGTCTTTTGAAGGTTAGTACTAACTGAAAAAGCGGTGAATGCAATAGAACTAGCGCCATCTATTTGTTAGGCCTGGGACTTTTCAGCCCATGTGTTATGTGTCTTTTTAATAAAACATCACATACAATGTTCCTAATTACTGCCATAAAACATGCTTGTAAATAGGAACTAACAAAGCAAGAAATCCTAAAAAACCACTATTCGCTTCCACGATGTCAGCAAATTCTTTTATGCTTAAGATCGCCATTCTACCATTAGCGGACTTCTTTTTAAAGTAGTTTGTTCTAAAACCTGTAAGATTCAATTCAAACTCATACCTTTCGAGTTGACACGCTTATATCTTAAATTAATTACTTCTCGAATGTAATTTAATTTAATTTTATTTTTATATTGACATGCTGATGTATTTATTAGAATTTTATTTAGAGTCGTGAATCGTGAAAAGAAAAAAGTAACCGAGATCAATAAGGAGCAGACCTATATTTGACTTCCACGCAGAAAAATTTTCCAAACCCTGATCTTAATACGTTTTGAGTAATTCATAACAAACCAGGACTGTTTTTTACCTTTCCCGACATAAAAAATGAGCATTAAAGTTGTAATCTCTAGGGGTTTTATTACAATCGCTTGATTAAGCATTTGTGTTGTTTACATAATTTATTAGCAACATCAATCTACCTTAACATTTTTAAAAATTGGTTTTTGAAAATCATTATCGGTGATATAGAGAGAGAGATAACTATTAGTTTATTATATGTAAATTAAAACAAAGCATCGGCTGAATACTATTTATTGTTTGGTTATGAAAGTTGGTATATTATAATAATGCTGCAGGGACAATCCTTTGAAATATTTAATCTAGGCATTATACCATAATTATTAATTTGAAAAATTGAATTTAACAAATTGTGTAGTAGTAACTTGTCCCTAAATGAGATAATATAATAATATAAACATAAAGTGCGCATATAAAATGCTCACTGGAGACTATAGCAATCTTTGTTACAATCTAAATCGATATCGCCTTTCTTTACAAGTTAATATTTTCTGTCAGAACTAACAGGATTTATTTTAAGTTTATTTTTGGTATAAAACAGTCTACGTATAGCAGTTTTTATAAGACAATATTGCTTCGTAAGTAGACGAGTCTTTATCTTCCCTAATATGTCAAACATACAAGTAACAATCTTCCGCATCAATCATTTCTATTGTATGAGATATTTCTCACTTTAAACAATTTTCTTTATCATCAGTTTTTAAAGGCTATGCTACCATTTTAGTTATTCTTTTATTCAAGAGTGTGAAGATTTCACAAACTCAGTATGAGAATACTCTACGATCGATGTTGAAATTGATGCCTACTAAGTAAATCGTATTTGGAACTAGAAAGTTAGAGCAGCACAGCCATCAAAAGTTGCCAACTTTCTAAACTCCAATAAAAACATGTAACAGTCTTTTTTGCCTGTTACTACATGGCTTAGTTTCGAAGTTAATATTTCGTCTATTCAAACATCATTTTCACTAAAAAACCACTGCATATAACCTTATAGACAGAGATCATTATCGTGAACTGCTTCTTTGTTTTACAAATTCTTCTTAAATCAATTTTAAGAGCTGGTTTATTTTCTCTATTGGTGAAACATCCAGTATAAGTATTTTTCTAGTTTATTCTTGATGTCTTTAAAACGAAATAGCGTTTGGCATTTGCTGTTGATAATCTTCACTTCCGATAAGTTTCTATTGTTCTTTTTAAATTTACATTTTTAGTTGATTTCTTGCTCTCGGAAAGGTAGTTCCAATAGCAAACTTTGTTTTAGACCCTAGGTCGCATAATTAAGCCTGCTTCCAAAGGATATTTCTCTTGTAAGTCTTTTTTGATTTCCTTTTTGAAAATACTTTCTCTATCACCTTCCTAGTGATAAAAGATTTTTTGTCGCTAATCTCTCCAATAGTCTAAGTTATTTTTAGGGTCGCTTTTTTATTGGAGAAATCCAGAAATTTTACCCCTATCAAGTCCCTTAAAATTCTGTTGATTGCTCCACAGTTCGATGTTTTTACCGAGTCGTATCATAGTTTTCGTCAACATCGGTAGAGAACTTGCTAGCTAGATTTAGGTGTTTCTGGACGTCTGTCCGTGCTTTAATCTAAAGAAGGTAATTACCCCGTGCTTTCACTTGGTGTAGTGCGCTTCTTAGTGTGTCGCATATTGATTGGATTGGTCACAGCATAGAACCTTACGGAATCAGTAATTTCACTTGTTGTCGGCGACTTTGATCTTTGTGTCCAAAACTTTTACTGCACATTGTCACCACGCGCAGCCCGCCTAGGCGTACAAAGCGTTAGTGCGGTTTTTGCAAGATTCAACACAACAATTCTACGCCACTGTTTACTAAATTTTGTTTAGTGTGCAGTCACCACGCATCGAAAAACACGTAACAAAATTTTTATCTTAGTGAATCACTGATTCCGTAAGGTTTTTATACTGTGGATTGGTGTGCAATAATCTTTCTGATTATTATTGTGCCCCCTTTGTGGATTCTTGTTTCTTTCGAATTCAATCTTTGCTGAGTTTCATTGAAATTTGAGAGTAAGTTATTCCAGAGTTTATTTTCCGGGAGCTGTTTAGGCCTACTTTACAATCGTTTGATAGCTTTATTGAAGGAGTCATTGACAAGGATACAGTTATGAAAATGACAAACAACAGTTGTATCCATGGCAATAGTAACTTTGATAAAGTTATTCAACGATTGTAAAAGTGGACCTTAGTGTTTAGCCATAGCTTTGAATTATGGGGCTGTAACATATAGGAAACTGCAGGGGTTTTGCATTTGCCTGTTAAACTGATTCTCATTATACTAAATCTTCTTCAAGTGTAGGCATCTTTTACATTTGAATTTGATTAACTAGATGTTATACTTGAGTTGTTTTAAATCTAATTATTTTGTAATTATAATTAATTTCTCATTTAATTAGCTTTAATTGCAACAAACTTAACAATAAGCTTTAACTTATTGCAGACTAGTTAATAACTAGCTTTTTTTATTTTTCTTCCACATTGAATAAATTTTGACAGGATGCTGTTCTATTAAAATAAGGAATAAAACAATTAAGAATGTAAGTATATTTTCTTGTGTGCGTGTTTTTCCTTGGTTCTAGTTATTGTTTTACTTCCTACAGAAAATGTAGACCTGTGATTTCTTCCGGAATTTCATTGCAGATAAGTTAAATTCCTATTTTCTTAAAAAAATTCTTCCTTGTATTTTTTTACCTTATTGTATTTTCTAAGTAAATTTCTTTGCTTATAATCAGTTTAGTAGTTTTCGTTTACTAATTTTTTGCTTAATTAGATCCTAAAAGTAATATTATTAGTTAAAGATAAAATATTTCCAAATCTCGTTTTCAAAATTATTTTAAATGAGATAAAATACTAGTTTTGTTGTTGTTTGCTATTTTTCTAAAACTCACCAATTTATAGCATTCGCATCAAATCTCCCAATATCTTTGCTTATCTTTGTTTGTTTATTTGAATCTTGGCAGATATACCGGTTGTCTGCAAATTTTGTTTGATTTACATAGCAATCTTGGTGATTATTTTTTTATTGTTATACCGGCCTATGCTAATTATGTTAAAGTAAGTAACTTGTACATTATTATTATTGGCATGTTATTGTTTGTCATATTTTTTTCGTTCCTTTGATATCTGCAATCTTATGTAATATATTTCATTTTGATACAATTGGCTTCTTTAATTGTGTACCTAACCTCCTCACCTACTCTCAAAGCTACTGCTGGGATTAGTTGGGCTAAGACCAAAAATGGTATGGTTGTAGGGTAAGTAAATATATTGTAACGCAAGGTCCACAATTTTAGTTCCTAACCTGAAGTGATTGTGCGAAATAATTGTAACTATAAGATACGAATTGATTACAAATTAATGATTACAGCTTAAAAAACTTATCTGGTTAATATTAGAGTCTATAGACTAAAATAAAATTCTTGGATAACTAAATGTCAAAGTATATTTTTGGACAGCTAGTTAAAAAAACCGTTTTTGTATGTTACTTATTAAGGTAAATGTATCGAATAGTTTTGTTCTACTTTACGGCCTGTATAGAAGAGGTACCAAATGTACATTCATTATAGGACAAGCTGGTAATAAAAAGCAACAACTGCAAGTTATATAATGTGGTATCTTTTACAAAGCAGAAAAAAGCAAACTTTCAAGTGTCAGTTACATTAGCAACAGATAATCGAGTTATAAAGAACCAAACAGTATATTAAAACTTCTTTAACTTATGTTTTAATAGTTTATAACTTTAACCTTTCAAGTTCGTGTTCTGATGGACATTAAACTTTCCGAGTTGTTGCTTATGAGTTAATTGTACTACATAAAAAGTTCTTTTTATACTTTAAATAATTTTGCATGTTAATTGGTTTAGAAAGTTTGTAATCTAAACAAAAAAAGTAAATCGTTTTAATCCATTTTTTGTAACATAGGTTACGTATTTTATGGAAGGTATATCTGGCAACTGAAAAGAGAAATTCCTTCACAAACGTTTCGTTCACTAAATAATGAAATGTTTCTTGTTAGAGTAGACCATGTTTGTTGTGTAGACAGAGTTATTGATCTTTACGAAAAATAGCCACATATTGTAAAATAAACGTAGTAGACAAGTTCTAATAAAATCAAACAATCACTAATTTAAAAATTCTTTTTGCAGTATTTGATGTTGTGGCTACAATTTTGTCTCTTTTGGTAATAAAACTGTATATAAAGATATGGAAAGCTTGTTTTCCAAATTTATTTATTGTTTGATTAAAATGTTTGAAAGATGCTTGTGTACTGATTACTGAATCTGTGATGACAAAACAGTGGTTTTACTAACACAATACTCAATTTCAATATTGACCTTCAGTTCACCGCTGGTTAATTTTAGATATTTTGATTGATCTGCAACAATGTTAACCCATTTCCGATAAGAGTCAACAAAACCTTGAATTAGGTGTAAGAAAAAAGTAAAATAAAAGTAGTAAGTTTCGTATAGTAAGTTACGGACCCAAATCTACATTTCTTTGTGTACTTATACTCACCTAACTAACATAACTCTATTATACAAAGCGTTCCAACGATTTATTAACGCGGGGTTGTTATTATCTTATTTATAGAAATATCGAAAGCTGTTACTATGTAAATTTAAGCAAAATTATAACTTTTACGTTTTAAACTTATTTTCAATTGTTTTACATGTTCCATAAAGACTTGACTCTAAGTGGAACACTATGCATTTTGATATTCTTTTAATTCTGGTTCTTTTCTGATTAGAACATACAGCACTATTAAAATCTAAACCCAGCTCTTTCGGCGTTATTCAATTGTCTGTTTCAGAATTTCTCCAAACTTTTCGGCATAAAGTACGGCATCCGTGTTTTTAATTGCACTTGCCTTATTTAAAGGCTTGGGCTGTTACGGTCATTAACTTGTCAAGATCTAGAAACCACAGACTTTTTGCATCCCACTTAAGCTAGAAGTTTGTCTAGCTGAGGTATTCCAATTTCCAATAAAAAATGACATGGTGAGAAGGTATCTAGAATTCTATTTCCTTGAAACGAAAGCATCTCCTATATTTCTTCTGCTTTGGCAGACTGTTACGTGGGCGAGAAGTAAATCTAAAACCTTTGAGTTATGAGTATTGCACTTGTTCCATACTGAAAAATTCGCTGATTTCTTTCTTTTGTTTTCTTGTCATTCTTTATGCATGTTACTGCATTCCAAAGAAATATTTCTCAATAGCGTATCGATAACATCCCAGTCTCTCTGATTGTTTATATTGTTGTACATAATAATTATAGCAATCGTGTGTTAACTTTAGACTTAAAAATTGCTCCTCTTTTTTTTGTGACAACACTTTAATTTGTTTTACAAACTAGTTATGGTAGTTTTTGTTTATGTTTGTTATGGGCTTTTTCTGTTTCTAAAACAGCGGTAGATATAGCGTTCAGTATAGTATTTTTTTTCTCTTTATATTATATTATATATATATATATTATAGTTGTTACCATTGATGTCTGCTGAATCTAGAGAACGTGTGTCTAACAAATATTTGTATGAGGTAGAGTCTTTCGTTTACTTTAAGTTTCTTGTTCTTTCAATTGTGTGCTCGATGTTCTGCCCAAATCTCTTGTTAATTAGAATTTTAACAATTTATTGTCTTTTGTCCTTTCTTTTATTGCAGTGTATCAGTATAGCTATTGTATTTTGTAATTATCTTCTCTTCGTTTCCTTTTTTTTATCATGATCTGATATTTCAAGTTCCCAATCTAATCGTATTTTGGATTATTTAAATTAAGGTACTTCCTTAAGTTTTAGTTTTATTTACGAGGGTGGTCTGAAAAGTTTCCGACCTAACAAAGATACAAGACATTTTTTCTGAAAATTTTTTTTTATTTTTCAACATAGTCTCCTTGTAACTCTACACACTTCTCCCAGCGATGCTCCCATCTCTGTAACCCGTCCAGATAGTACTCGGTATTTTTCTCTGCAAAATAATTGTTCACGAAGGTGATTGCCTCTTTATTTGACGTTGTCCTCCGAGCGCAATTTTTAGATGAGGGGACAAAAAGAAGTCGCTTGGGGCTAGATCTGGTGAGTAAGGCGGATGGTCAAACAGTTCAAACCGTAATTCGTGGATTTTCGCCATGGCAACCGCTGAGGTGTCTTGGTGAAACAGGATTTTCTTTTTCTGAAAATGTGGCCGTTTTTTCGCAAGTTCTGCCTTCAGCTTGTCAAGTAATGATGCATAGTATGCTCCTGTAATGGTTTTTCCTTTTTGAAGACAATCGATTAAAATAACTCCATGACTATCCCAAAAAACAGTCGCCATCACTTTCCCAGCCGAAAAAACAGTTTTTGCTTTTTTTTGGAGCCGGTTCCCCCTTTGCAGTCCACTGTTTGGACTGTATTTTTGTTTCGGGCGTATAATGGTGTATCCATGTTTCATCAATGCATCATTTCTGCAATCGGCGCCAAAACTCGGATTTATTTTGCCTAAACTGCGCCAAAAGAGCGTTGGAAATATTCATTCGAATACGTTTTTGGTCTAACGTGAGCAAACGCGGCACCCAACGCGCGGACAGCTTTCTCATGCCTAAATGTTGATTTAATATGTGACAAACACGTTCTTTTGACATGTTCATAACCTCTGCTATCTTTCTCACTTTAATTCGGCGGTCGTCTAGCACCATTTGGTGAACTTTGGCGATGTTTTCGTCGGTAGTTGCAGTTTTTGGACGTCCCGAACGTTCATCGTCTCCCAAGCTCTTACGGCCACGTTTAAATTCAGCAGTCCAAAATTTCACTGTGGTAAATGATGGTGCAGAGTCTCCATACACAGAATCCAACTCATCTTTTATTTGCGAAGGCGTATTGCCTTTCAAAAACAAATATTTAATGACAGCTCGATACTCGATTTTGTCCATTTTCACAAAAAAACTCACATCAACTCACTCATACGACTGTTACATAAAAACTGCGCGTCCGAAATGACTGAAACTTTGATGAGTAACTGTCAACAGATGAACAACGAAATTCAGTAGCTTTTATTTACGAGTGCTGCCATCTTCACGTTGAGGTCGGAAACTTTTCAGACCACCCTCGTATTTACTTTTCTCCCGAGAGAATAAATAAATAATAAAATAAATAAATAAAAAATAAAACTTAAGGAAGTACCTTAATTTAAATAATCCAAAATAAGAACCTTAAGCTATGGATCTCCAATACATAATCGTATTTTGTTTCTTGTGTTGTCTCAATTGTTTTACGCCAAGCCCGTTGACTATTGCCATTCCCTATTTTGAATTCAATATTTCGTTCTGTAAGCAACTTCGGTAAGGTACTAGCCTTGCCAAGGTAAAATTCTTTTCTGACTTTCTCTAGACTAAATTTATCATTTTCTGAGTAATAGTATCACCTCAAGTAGGGTGTGGTATGCAGTGTTTTTCCATGTACGACAGTTTTTAGAAGTAGGCTTATTTACACAGTGTAAGTTACCGTGTAGCCAGTAAGCCGTAGCTGATTAGTATTCCAACAAGGCGGGCAGCTACACGTCTCTTATAGCACTGATCCTTGTTGTTTAGTCGAGCGAAAGAGTAGTTCAGACACAAACTTTGTTTAAACGTAGAAATGTCTCAAAAAATGTGTAGTTGACATTCATAAGCAATAATATCATTATTTTCTTTTAATACTCTTGGAGGCCTTATGATCACAACACTTGTGAGTATAAAGCTGCTACGAGAATAAAACACTAACCGGTTTAAGGGGGGGACAGTCAGTGGACAGTAGAAATAAAAAGACCTGAAATAGATGGTATTACTATTACTTCAACCCACTAGTAGTAAATCTTATATGCGATCTCTGAGAAATCTCTTAAAACACTTGAAGCTTAGCAATAACAAGATCAAACATACAAACGTCAGACGTTTAAGGATTAAACGACTGCAATTATTGTGCGCATATGCTTGTTTTTAAAAAATCTTACATTAAACATTACATTCACAGATTTGGATACGTGTTTTGTATAAACTTTCTTGTCAAAATGATTTCTATTATTAATGCGCCCATTATTCCCAAAATACTCTCGCGGATGAAATAGCTAATTCCAAAACAAAAATTCTCGGATTTATCAGGTAAGGTACTTGAACCCTAGCGCACCCTCGTAATTAGTGTCTATGTAAACGACGGCTTTGTGCGAATTTGAAATGTTTACTCGAAGAGAATGTTTTGGTGAACTAATTAACTATTGTATAGCGAGAGAAACTAATATCATTTATAACTATGAGTGAATGTCGGTACAATTTAATAGTTTTTTAGATTAAATCTGTACCACTGAACAATAGCCAGAAACATGTTTGAATCGATTCATCATTGCGGACTGTTTACCACAGAGATAATAATTATTAATAAAACAAATTTGTTTATCCACTAGATTAAAACTCGCAATCCGCAGTTCTCCAAGACAAAATTGACAAAAATATTATTAAATAAATTAATTATTGTGGCATTCACCAATTTAAAAATCAATTTTCTTAAAATTAAAGAATAACACAACGTGCCGAAATACGCATAAATAAATCAAAAAGATAATAATTAAAGCACAACTGTATGCATTCATATACCTGATGTAGAATCGGATAACGCATCATACATACATATTTTAATAGTAAATTCTCAACGTCCAATTATTTGCTCCCCTAATTATTTTAGAGCAAAAGTATAAATAGGTTTTTTTATAGAGACAGACAGTTGCTTTTTATTTTCCATTTTATAAAACTGGATAAATTAATATATTAAAATGTCTAGTTTTACAACAATCGGATATGCATTGGAATCATTTTAAGGCGATATTGCGTGTTTTTCTGTTTTAGAAAATGGAAAATAAAAAGCAACGGCATGGGTATATGCAGTATTCTTTTTCTCTATTTACTCTTTTGCTCTGAAATAATTAGAGGAGCAAATAATTAGACACTAAAGATTTACTATTGAAATCTGTATGGTGCATTATTCAATTCTACATCCGGTATAAAGAGTGATTAAAAATTATGAAAATGTGTTTAATGCAGAATTTATTTTTTAGGTCCTGGTTTGTTATGATCCTAATCTAAAGCAGTACTACAAGACATGTCTAGGCGATCTCGAACGATAGAGGTTGGAATGGAATATGTTGGTTTATTATAATGGTATTGTAACATTAGCATTGGGGTTGAACAAATGATTATTATCTAAAATGTAATTAGCAAAAACCTATACCAAGTATTGTTTTTCATATTCTTGTCATATTCTCCTACCCTCTTGAATGTGATTTTCGTTGTCGCACTAACTTAGATTGAATTATCTGCATTGAATTGAGATGGTTATAGGCTGGAATTTTTAATATCAAGCAATTTGTTTTTGTGCTTTGTAAATAACTTTGATGGAAGAGAGAAATTCATATCTATTGTAATGATTGTTATGCCCCATTATGTTGAGCACACATTTATATTATGATTACTACGCCCAAGACTTTATGTTCTGATATACTGAATTACAAATGAGACAAACCTACAGACACCTCTATTGTAGTATTTATATTTAAGTTCCACAACATATATTTGTTATTTTATATTTTTATTGATTATCTCAGGGCCTAAATAATTTTATTGTTTGCTGGGTTCAAATAATCAAAATTTTAAAGATTAATGTTAAATATGCTTGAAGGTTAAATGCAACGACAGTTATTAACTTCTATCAATGTACTTCTCACTATTAAATGAAAAAGTCATAATCTGTATGTGAAATTTTATTAAAATGAATGCTTAATTCTTCAAAAGATTTACATTTTTATTTTAATTCTAGTTATCTCCATCAAAACTTCTATAACCAAATTCCTTGTAATGTTATTTTAAAATTCGCACTAAATCCACCCCTGTTTTTCAATTTCGTTCGGATATTTGTTTTCTTGACGCGCAATATTTAAATTGTTTCATTAAACGAATGTTTGTTATAATGTTATTTTAAAGAATTAATATTTTTGTGGTCTCGACACCTAGACTCCAGTAGACGTGTCTTTCGTTGATTTCCAATATCAAATTCCCAGAATCATTAGTTGCAATATTGCAGTCACACAGTCTCGGGGAAGTCAAACTTAAACTAGCGAATCTACAAGTAGAATTTTCCATTGTCGCATAAAGAGTATTAATGTCTTAATCTGTTAGGGTGTATATCCGACTTTTTAACCCCACTTCCGTAAGTACGAACTGCGTAACAAAAACGCAGAGGTTAGGCATTACGTGGATAGCTGTTGACTTGAACCAACGTGTGGTAATTTTCGACGTTTACCTCTACATCCCCTAATTGGATTCAAACCAAATTAAGTGAAGCGACCCTCTTAGAAAAAAAGAGAGATCGGACTGGAGAAATCGTAATTTCTTCGTGTCAGAGACGCGCAATAGTCGCGGAAGAAAGTGGCCTGTTTGCCAACAGCAAGGCTTATAAATTTCGTTATCGTGGGGAATGTATAACCCAAATATAATTACGCTGGTGTCCTCCAGGAAGCAGAAATTGTAGAGGGTAGGAACGCAACCATTTTGTCCCCGTTGGTGTAGCATCTGTGTGTATACTACATTTTGGAAGCTCCGCAAAATTTTAATAGTGCTTGAGACTCAGTGATCTTCGTTTATAAAATTGTGTGTAAACGCCTGGATTTTGTTCTTATGTTTTTTTGTGATTAACGTAAAATAAGTGGTTGTTCTTCGAAATTAAAGTTTTCTCAATTATTGGATCTAGCTGCCTTTCGTCGAAAAACAGAGGTCTGCACATACCTTCTGGAAGAAAGAATTCCTGTATGAGTAAGAAAGAAAACCTACTATGTTTTATTATATGAATTTTAATGTTTAAAGACCAGGAGAACGTCGAATTTTGTGAAATATTTTATACGAAAACTTTGCTTAGACAGGATCAGTTTCGTATTGTTTTATTGAATCGTAATTTTTACAAATAACTGTTTAACTAATTTGTAACAGGAACGTTCCTGGGTAATTTTAGCTGGTGTTTGATAAATTGTTGCAACAAAATCACTAACTTGGCAATCATTTCTTTGTTCTTAAATGTAAAGTTCAGTTGTCAATATTTAACAATTTATGGTCAAGTTTACCTTAGTCGGGTTAATTAATATTTGAATTTTGATCTTTTGTGTTCTATTTTAAAATTTTAACGTAACAGAATCATTTCGCTTTGTTTATTGTAATAATTTGTTTTTCTTATAGTTTGTTTCTGTTTTTATTATTTTATCGACTCTGTTCTCCAAACAGAAATTAATTTATGCCTCTTATTGATATTCTTTTGTAGTGTTATTTTGTTATTGTTTTTTGTATTTTTGTTTGTAAGTGTTTGACTCATTTTTTTATTACCATTATTGTTTTAATAAATGTAAGTAAGGTGACTTTTTGTATTTTTGTTTTTGTAAGTGGATATTTGGTCCATGCGAAGCAGCTTAATTTCATTATTTTGTTCTTTTGGCTATCAAAAAGCACGTAGTGTATATTCCAAATTTCAATTATAGACTAGATATCTTTGCTTAAGAGAGAAGTAAATATTGAATTGGCATTTCTCTCTTGTATCGTTTTAAAAGAAGGAAGTCTTCAGAGGACTTCCTTAGCAAAATTAAGTAAGACAAATCAAGTGCTTATACAGTGTTTATTTTGTGTATTGAGTCTCATTGGTGAAACGTCAGAGCGAGTTTTAATAGAGCTTCCACGAGGTAAGTTACACACAGGGTGAGGTTTCGTAAGAGGCCTATATACAGGGTGTTGGATTCACGAGTAGTCGCGTGACCGACCATCAGAACCCTTCGATCTACGACTGCTGGCGCCCTCTTTTACGACCATCTATTAGTTTAATAAGAGTTTTGGAAAACGGTGAGCTTCTCTTTGTGAGAGATTAGCCAAGTTTATTTGAGAAACCACCCCATCTGCGGCATGAGCTACGGGATTTAACATCTACCATTGGTCTGGACGGGACTTGTGCATACCTTTGAGCACTGGCCCGTTACATCATTTACCTTGTCTTCTTCAATAAACGCCAATTAATCTTGTACACTCAATTTTTATCTACACTTTACCAAACTTACGTACTTCTTTTATTATCTTTTCTTCTTTTTTGATTGTCTTTTTAGTCTGCTGATTCCATTATCACACATCTTTGTCCACACTGGTTGATTTTTTCTATCCAATCGCTCAATTTCCACACCTTCCCAGAATCTTCAATAATTAACAAGATCCAAAATCTCAATTCCCCAGCACAGCAGGTAAGACTCACAATGATAAATATTATGTTCAAATTTATTTTAGTTTTTTTTATTAGTTGAATAAGAAATTGTTATTGATTTCATAGTGTTCAATGTAAGTTATCACTTGTTACTGAATGCCAAATATCAAACAACTTAATTTAAATTTTCTTAAGGACAGGATTTACAATATTTACAAAGATTCACTAATAATGAATGATCTATTAAAACCAAACAATACTTGCTTTTAATAATTGAATTATTCTCGCAAGATTCAGGCACATTTCGTTTCTTTTCAGCATATTAATAATAACTTAGAAACCAATTTCAGCTATGGCCATATTTTATTATCTTCACTGTTTACCAATTATACCAATAATTGAAGTCAAAAGAAAATACAATACTGATAACATCTATTTATATATTTTGAATCATTGACAATTTACATCTTTACTATATAAACATTCTTTAATCTCATTTTATAACATAATTTGTTAACAACTTGCGGCAATATTTTGAATGTAAATGAAAGTTACGCGTGGATCCATGCTTTTTTTGTGAACTCAATGGACTTCTGGGTATATTTCAAGCATTAAATTTAAGTTTCGTTTCAAGATATCTTAAGTTGAGACTGTTTATGAATCTTTAACGTATTTGTTTGTTATTATCAGTTCAAGGAATTTTTGTTTACTTTCGAGCTTTGAAAGGCTTGTCGTGTGCAAATTTATGCCTAAGTGAAAGGTCGCTTTAAATTAGAAAAATAATGTTTGGTACCTTTTCATTTTTAATTGACCGCCTGTGTTTTATTTGATACTACAGTGTACAACCAGCTTCTTTATTCTTTCAAATTGTTTTATGCGTCAAATGTGACAGTGTTTTTCTCAGGGAGTTCTAGTTTGGTATTTTATGGCAACGCACAAGCCGATAGTCGCTTCGGCTTGCCCGTCAACATCAGTCTATCCGCCGTAAATTCGCCCTTTTAAGTTTCTTTGTGTTATTGCGAGTGTTTTCTGGAAGCTGGGTCTGGAAAACACGGAACGGCCGCCTTGGCCAAATTAATTTTTCCAATATACATATCTTTATTTCGTTTAGTGATGTCAGTATCAAGAGGATACTTAATGGCCGCTTTAGCGGGACCGTGTGGTTGCATCAAGCCGTGTAGAAACTTGTTATTATGGAAAATTTTCCGTTAAAGTAAAAAACTCTATTTTTTTGTTTTGATGGGACTGTTTCCTTGCTGTTACCTTTTGGATGTAAATGGTACACTCTCATCTGCGTTAAAATTAAAGTTACGTGCAAAGGTCAATATAGTGTTTTTAAATTTTGTGTTATTTAACAATGTAGAGTATCGACTTCTCGTAGTTACGTTATTTGGAATGGTCTTAGGCCGCTGGTCGTGATTGAATACTGGAAATTCGAATACAGTCTGGTCTAGAGTAAGAATCTCGTTTATATAGTATTAATGTTTTGTATGTATTTTTGTGTAACCTTTTTTTGTACGTCGATTAATTTAGTATTTGTTTAAGTTAGGGCAACATTATAAATGTTTTTCGGGAAAGAACTAGATTTCTTTATTAGTTTATTTAGAAATTCATTTCTAATAATTTATTGTTCTTGGGTTAAAGATAATTTGATGATTTTTTTTGTTTAAAGTAACATAATTACAGTTTTAGATTACAATTTAATTTTGTGTGATTAATTATTATTTATTGTCTACTTCGTTTTATTTTACGATAATAAAAACTTAATAGCGAATCCTTCAGATTATGTTTGCACGTAATGTCATTTTAATATATCATATTGAATTCGTTTCAAAGTTATCAATAAATTTTATGAATGTTGCCAAGTTTTGATTTCTTTTTACTTACATAAGCATTGTTTTTTGACATTCAGGTAATGTGTTGTTATGACTTATGAGTGTTCCAGTTTTCTAATTTTTAGTAACAAAGAATTATTAAATCTTGCTTTTAATAATTCAAAAGTTTTATAAAGTCATAAAGCATTTATTTTCGTTATGAGAGCGAGAGAGAGAGAGAGAGAGAGCTGCTGGAGTTTACTGTAATCATGACATTATTATTTTATATTTTTCATGTTATTTATAGTCAATGTAAGCTCTTTCGGGTAAGTTGAGAGTATATTTTAACATCAAGATAGAATTTCAAGTTTGCATTGCAGGGTGTTCGTTGTGTGGACCCCTATATACAGGGTGTTTGTCGATGTGGGGACAGGTCGACGAATTACATCGTTTAGTGTTACTGTTTCCTGGTGCCGTTTAGGTATTTCTTTTTTCGGCTTTTTAGTTGAAATTTATGTTTTAGGTTCAGGTAAGAACATCAATACTTGGGTTATTTATTATCTTTGATCCTCCTCCATCTTCGACTTCGAGCTACGGAATTGAACATGTTTCGATTTCTGGCTTATACAGGAATTAGGCCTCTTTTTCAGCTTTTAACCGTTACAAACTTTTTAACATTTTTTGACTATCTTTTTATCAACAAAAAAAACAACCCCCCGTTATCTCTCTTATCAACCACAATTCAATTATTTTTTCTTATCCCCCTTATCTAGCAGTCTCTCTTTACATAACTCACTTTTCACTGCATAATTAAAGTTTTAATCTATTACACATCACATAATCGTCTCTAGATTATATCCTTTGAATCATTAATTTTATTTTTATCATCGAGGTTTCTTTTTTTATTTTATTTTTTTCTAAACATCATATTTTCAAAATCATTACACTACATATCGTATATTATCATTTTTACAGCTTTTCTGTGTTTTCTGATGGTTAGTGTCGTAATACGGTAAACAACGACTTTGTGGTAGTCTTTCGTTGTTGCCTTTTAACGGCGCGGACTAAAGTATTTTATATAATGTTTTTTCTCTTTTAGTGTCTAATTTAAGATCCTGTCTATAGTTCTGATACTGCAACCGTTCTTTGTAGCAATATTTCTGATAGTGTTGCTTAAGTCTAAACATGTAAAGTATAAATGTAAACAAGTACTCATATTTATGTAATTTTGTTATTGCTTTAATTAACTCAATAACAGATCTTCTTGGAGCTCAACAAAAACTAGGTTTAATGTCCAATAAAGCGATAAAAAAATCTTTAAAAGTAACATTACGCTATAATTTTGAAAAATTCATCTTACTCAACATTTGAATACATTGACAGTAGTTTTTTTGAAATAAATACATGAGCTGTGCTTTTAAAGTTCATCGAGTTCAAGATTGTTGAATTTAAATTTTGTATTTTTTGAAATGTGTGTTTATAACATAAAAGAAGAAATTTATTTAGCAAGGAATAAAACAGTACTACTGTATGTAACAAGTCGTATCTAATTATCTTTAATTAATAAAAGTAAACGACATTAGTACATAAACTCCAAATTGCTTAAATTGAGTGAAACAGCAAAGTATTTTGTATTCTATTTTTGTAGCCTCTCTGCACACATATACACACGCTTCCGGTAATTTTAATCTTTAGCAAGTTGTATCCCAAGGAATGCATCTAAATTAACGTCTTACTAAGCACAAAAACTTAACGTTTTTATCTTTTAATTCCGACAGTCCGTTGTAAAGAAAGAGAAAAGGGAAGATTAATGTTGTAAAACTGATGTAAAGCACCAAGCTTCAACCCGAAGTTTTATTAGAGTTTTATCGACTTTTAACATGTGCAAGATCAAGTCTGCTTTATCTTTTCTGTACTCTAATTTGTGTTGAGTGATTTTATAGCCACTTTTCTAGAAATTCCTTTTTATCTTACCCTTGTCTAATTCTTTTGTTTTTCATTCCTCAGCTAGCCTTCGTTCTGTTATTAACTAATTAAAGAATGAGGGCAATGGTTTCGTTTGTCTAGTAGATACATATGTAGTAATTTGTCAACATGTCTATTAATACAAAATCTATAAAATCGTATTTAAAAACTGAAACTTTTCTTTTTTTTTGATTTTGTCGTTTTAATTGCGGGAATAAAAAAGTCCAAGGTATAAGTTATTTTTTGTTAGTCGGGTACAGAATAAAAGGAAAATGTAAATAATCCAAAGATACTGTCACATCCTAGGTAGGATGTAAGCAGAGAGATCATAAAATGATGGAGCATATGTTTGGTTGTTTATGTAAAATAGTGGAAAGATATTGGAATATCTCCAGAAAAGCTATAAAACATACAATTTGACTAAAAGGGCATGAAAGAGAATGTTATATTCTTGATGGTGTTTTAAACATGAAACTTTATGTTTTTGATAGTGCACTATGTATACAAATGTGTCATAAATTCTACCTTTTCAAGCCTTTTTTATAGCTGTTTATGATAGAAAGGATTACTAAAAGACGAGATTATATTTAATTCAAGTAAATGTTTTCATAAATTCTAATAAATCGGAGAGAAGGGGTATTTTGCTGGAAATATCATTGCACTACGTTATTTTACATCTTAGCAACTACATATTTAGTAAAATAAATTTTCTGTAAATAATAAAGGCTCGAAAAATAATTTCCTTCAGAAATATCACTTTCATCTTGTTCCTACAACTTAATATCGAACTTAATAAAGCCTTGACATATTTATAACGAACAACCCTACTGTGTTTTATTATTATATGTCACTCAAAAGTTCCGAGCGACATTTAGATATTGCAGAACTTTATGAATTTGGATTCTGATTCCCTAAGTAGTTTTCACTTATAGAAATGGAAAGTTCGGAAATTATTTCGTCGTCGAGCTACTATTAAACTAGGAATTGGGTTGCGCAACTGACCTTGATTCGCTTCACCGTTTTATTGCTGAAATTCCGTACTTGAACAGACACTTGTACTTCTTCGCCATGCGAATAAATGCCTTTATTTAAACATGCTTCGAGTTCTACACGACCGTCGCTTAATAAAAATGGCTTCTCCACAGTTGCATGTGGCGGAGGCACTTGGGCAAGGAAGGCTGCTAAACTTGGTCGTTTTCCACCACAAGGAGGCTCCAATTTTTCCATTTGATTTTTCTGTAAAATAAACTTTTTAAAAAGAAAGAATTATTTATTCTACAAAAGTACATAAAGAGTAGAAGAGAATTTAATGGGATTTTCTTGTTTTTAGAGAAAGCATTTTCTTTTTTGGGGAGAAATTCAGTCGTAAAATTGATAAATGACGATTAGTTGAAATAGGAAAATGAGATCACTTTTTCTATAGTTTTAATGTGTATTCTATGTATCGAAATCCATTAATTCTCATGTTTTGGAAAAAACTAAACAGCTAAAGCAATCGTAATAGCAACACTGTTACGGTCTTTATGATAAATCAAAATTAATGCTGATAAATGAGGTGTCATAAACAAGAGAACGCTAAATTACTAGGAAATGAAATAAAAAAAAATTAAACCCCTTGCTGGTGCTAGGACAAATATGAAGCAGGAAATGATAAATCATCTATATTAACATTTCAAAAAAGATTTTTTAAATCGGAAATTTGGGATATTACTAAAGTTACAAGAGTTGCAAAATAGATTAATAAGAAAAATATTCTATTAAATTAGATAAAGTATTAAGTTTTTAGTTTTCTCCATCTAACTTTACTAAAGTTGACC
This sequence comes from Ignelater luminosus, assembly GCA_011009095.1. Taxonomy (NCBI): domain Eukaryota; kingdom Metazoa; phylum Arthropoda; class Insecta; order Coleoptera; family Elateridae; genus Ignelater; species Ignelater luminosus. The sequence goes on from VTPC01007102.1 coordinate 178,525, forward strand.
CAACACCATAATGTCAGATACTGCCATCGATATTTTAAAATCATCTTTCAAAGGTCCAATACTTCCGATACTGTATCATGGTTCTTAAAACTTTTATAAAGTAGAACTATGTTTAAACATAGGTTTTTAGTTAAAGATTAAAAACCTGGAAAATAGCCTTTGAATTCAAACACAAACTTAAAGAAAAGTTGGAAAGCTATGCGTATTTACACTTTGAAGATGTAGTATACAAATGCACATTTAAATCTAACGTAGGTGTTAAAATACAAACTACCAGTGGAAATGCTTCCCTTTTACGTTCGTTTTTAACGTGACATGTTAGATATCGTGTATACAGAAAAATAACAAAATAGCGCTTTGAAGATATTAAGCTTCATATAGGCCTGTCAAATAAAATCATATATATGTATAACGAAATAAACAGCATTTAAAATTTACATAACGTCCAATTTTTCTGATAATTCCATTAAAACTACGGAAACAATACGGAAGAGGATGATTAGAAGTTTGTCGATGCAACACTGACTAATCTTCTATAATGTCGTATAATACCTACTCCTAATAAGCGATTTGATATCTTTTCTTTATTATCGGGAGCATATTCCTAAAATAAACTTGTTTAGTCTCAAAACTTCTGATGAGCGTGGGAGGAACTGAAAATCTTTGATCATGCACCGATCGGTAATTTTTTAGCATTAATCTTGCATTTGAAATTGCCTGTCTATATTCCGAATCAGATTTTAGATCAAGTGCCAACAAGAGAATACCAGGCCCCCAGTATAATAGGAATCCTTACACAAATTATTGCTTCTAAAATAAAATTATACCGTCTTTTATGCAAATTCCAAATTTTTAGTAAAGCAGCTTATGTTAAAAATAATACCAAACATTTCCTTTTTAATCGTTTTTTTTTCAAAATATAAAAAAGAATTCGGTTGAACAGTTTTTTTTAATAGTGGATTTTATTTTTTTATTATCATCTTTTGATTCATTACTTATACTTTCTTCAACTTAACCAGCTACTAAAACAACAGACAAATTCTTTATGTTTTATATATACAAGAAATTAATTTTACACTATGGAAAATAATAATGATTATAACTAATTTAAAAATTTAATTTGAAACTATAAATGTTTTATTTTAATCTTTATTTTTAATTAACCTTTAGCTATGTTTTCTTTCACTTCTGTAAACTATATTGCTCATGTAGTATGCTCACATTCATAATCTACATAAAATAACTATCAGAGTGACATATTGAAAAACAATTGTTTGTAATATAAAACTGGCTTAATCATGGCTAGACAAGATTTATTTTGAGTGGTTGATTAAATTGAAACAAGTATAGTACCTAAGTTTGTATTGCATTAGATATAACACTGCTCAAAATTTGAAGTAAGACATTGTGATTCTTAGATAATGCAATCAAAAGAAGGATTTGTAACATTTTGTAAATGTTCCAGAATTGGAATGACCTTCGTAAATGCATATATACGAGTCAATTCATTGTCTAATAGCAACAGTTAGTTTTTCTCATTAGCCCAGTAAGGCTAGGTAAAAAGAGTATGACTTCAGTAGCAAATTTGCACAGGCGTGACACTTTGGGAGTAAGCAGTATTTAGTTATACCGCTAGCATACTAAAGGATTCGTTATGCCAAATAATGCATAATAAGTCTTGAGGTGTTTCACATGCCAGTGTCATCTATTTCTCCGCCAGAGGTATTAAAGATGCCATTTTTGGTATTTCGGACATAAAACAACTTGACCAATTTCGACATGATCGGCATCATATAAATAAATAAATTGTATGGAATTACATAAGCAAGAATTCTTTAAGACTAAGATGCAGTTCCAGAAAGGTGTGTTGAAAAAATTTTAAATAAAGTTCTTAAAATACTCGGAATACTTTAGCAGCTCTGGATTTTAAGGTACTGAAAAGTAGGGCAAGGTTCAGGAATTTGATGATGAGTGTTATTCGTAATACCTAATAACATACTAGAAATTATTGTTTTATCTCTAAAAGAAGTGCTTGAAAAACAATCTCAGGAAGATAGAGATAAAGGGATTGATGTAAAATTGTAGAAAATTGTTTAGATAAACACTGAATAAGACCTTAAATGCATATGCAATGTATCAAGCCATCAGCAGCGGTAGTGATATGTTGTTTATCAGAATACTTGCAATATCCCATCTGTTGCTAAACAGTTTCCAAATAAAAGTTATCGTGAAGATTTGACTTAAGTATTTGTTACGCCATACAACACATTAAAGATCTTGGTACTTTTGATGTCGGTATCAAGGTCTTTTCCAAGCAAGAAATGAGTAGATGCCATTTTCTGTTTCAATTACGATGTAAAAGCGTGTTCAATTTGTTGTGATTCAAATAGATTCATCTTTATAAGTATTGTCATAAATTAAATGTAAATTATAACATGAGATCATTAAAATTCAAGTTCCCAGTAGACTGTGAAATTTTTCAGTAGGGCGTAGCTTAGACACAACGCATGCCAACACATAACCTATAAACTGATGATTTTGCCTTGTTTCTAATGAAAACTGTCATTCTGTTCGGAGAGCGAACATTACTTTTAATCTCCTAGGAGCCAGTGTAATTTAAATCAATTTAAAGTACTTACTTACGTGTTTGATGTTAAAACCAATAACAAAAACATAAGAAAGTACGTTGAGTTTATTCTAGCATTTATACACCTTATGCAAAATGGGTCTACAATATCTAAATTAAGTCTATAATATGACGAGCAAGTCTGTTGCTACGATATCTTTTGTGTTTATACATAATACAAATATATAACCACACGGTTACATAGGCGCCAGCGTCATTTCATCTAGTTACCAGAAGGTTCAATCTTTGAAATTTCAAAATATTTGCAATATATTAATAAGTCCCAATGCTGCTGTCTTCTTAGAATGCGGTTGAAAGTTGAAAGTTTAAAAAAAAATCTCAAAAACTGACATTCAAGATTCAGGATTTTTTGCTGACACCTCGAATTGCAGACACATCAAAAACCCTGTATACAGTACGTCCCTAGATTGTGTTTGCAAGAGGAAAAACTTTTTTTATTATTAGTTTTAGGGTAAAATGTCATTCTTGATAAAATTTTCTGCTTGTTTTAAAACCTCCAATAATGATAATATAGTTTTGATGTTACCAACAATAATGAAGAATGACGGCTATCTTGACCATGTTCCCGAGGTGATATCAAAAACTAAAAGTATACGTTTGTCTTATTTTTAGATGTATATGATTCTAAAGCAAAAAAAGTTTTTGAAACTTTTTTAATTTTCGGCTGCCATTTTGACCATCCCGAAGAGTTATCAAAAAACGAAGATACCACGTTGTCTTTAGTTTTTGATGTAGAATCCAAATCGGAAGCCAAAATTTTAAATTCAGTAACGGCTCCTTTGAAGTTCGTTGAACAACTAAGTTCCAATTTACTCAAAAATCAGATTATCATGTTTGAACAGCACCTGCAACAAAGCTAACCCGATTTTTAAATTTAATTTAAATGCGTTGTTTTTCAATAAAAAAGTGACTCAGTTTCAAATTTGTTAAAAAAAATCGTGTTAGCTTTTTTTGTGAGTGCAGTTCAAACATGGCAATCTGATTTTCGAGTAAATTTAGAACTTAGTCGTTTTTTATTTTAAAAATGGGTTTTTTTAAATTTTTCATTATTGTTGGTAACATCAAAATTATATTACCATTGTTAAAGGTTTTGAAACAAGCAGAAAATTTTATCAAAAGTGACATTTTGTCCTAAGACCAATAATAAAAAAGTTTTTTCCCTTGTAAACTCAATCCGGGGACATACTGTAGAGTTTCTGTTTAAGGAATCCTTACAATTTGAAACCAGCTAAATCTAAATCAGACGATTAGCTACGAATGCGTACCTAAATTACTGAAAATGGTGTTTTCAGCATTTGTTGTAGTGAAAAAATAGCGACGGCATGTGAGACACAACGACTTTTAAAATACTGTTTGTAGTACGCTAAAGGGTTGACTAAGATTTTAGCTAAAAGTACTAGATTAAAACAACTCTTGCTGTGGGTCAAATTAGTTTGACTTTATTGTTTTCTACAAAAATAATTTTGTGATAAATTTCTAGCAACTTATACATAACTAATTACATCCCTGTACAAAATGTCTTTAACGTTCTTAGACAGCTCTTCAAGTAAACCAGATATGAGCAAAATCTGTTGTTAGAAAAAAAATAATTTTTAGTCAATATCTAGAAAGCAAGTCATGATTTCTGAATTTTGTATTTACATTTGAATTTAGCATAAAGAAGGAATTATGGTTACGGAAGCTATTTTTCCCTACCATCAGTGGTAATCCAGATGTGGCATAATGACAACTAATTTAACCCGCTCTGTGCAAATTCAAGTCTTTAAATAAAGCATGATACTTCTTATAAACAAAGTAGTAGTAAAAAGCAATTTGATTTTTGGCTTGGTGATTCTATCTCTAACAAATGAAGAACATTCGAACTTCGGGTGTATTTTAAATTCATGAACTTACTAAATGGGTATGGTATTTATGTCAAGGAGTCATGATACTATTAAAAACATAATTACCATCAGCAATTGAAAAATTATTAAAGCTGCTAGCTTGTAACTGTAAATCCACATGCAATATGCTTCGCGTGTGTAAAAAATCTGGCTCTTCTGCACGCCTTTGTGTGGTCACTGCCAACGTCTAGCCTGTCACGACATCATCAAAATTCAAAAATTAACTTATTTAGCACTGAAAGTTTTTTTTACTTGTAATAATAAATTATAGGAGTTCCCCTAAAAAGTTGTGCACAACACCTATGGTTGAGGACTTTTAGTATGAAAGTAGTGGTACCATATATTACTTATACCAAAAGTTCCCAGCTCGTTCAAATTTGTTTACGAAAAAACCCTAAACTTCTTGGACTATTTGTTCTATACTCCAGAACTGCTATCTACTAACATGGTTGATCAGAGTTGCTAAACTGAAAATAGGCTTGGTTTATCAGTATACATTTGTTTAAGCATATTGCATGGTTTCAAGTGGATACGATACTTACAATAGATGCTTTGTGCAATTGTTTCACAAGTACACATACTGCTTATCTAGAAACCTTGCATTTATTAGTACCAAATAATCTATCTAGAGTTGTGATTATGTAAAGTGTCCCACTTTAAATTTTGAGAAGTGTTTCAATTTTGTTTTTATTTATTGTTCACTTTTTTGTTTTTACACAAGTATTCTCTTGGCATTAAAGCCTTGATGCTTATTATCTTGAACAGTTTTTACAAAATTCTTTTGTTCTTTTCATTCTTTACACTTTTAATTGGAAACAATAAATTAAAAAAAAAGCAATTCTAAAATAACAACTGTTCTAATTTTGCTTATTGATAATTTAGTTTTTTAGTAAAAGCTGTATTAGTCTCAATAAAGTACATTAATATCAGTAAGACGCTATCAATTATCGCTATGTAATTACCACCATTTGAGAAAATTCGATACTCTCACTGCTTTTTATAATTTGGTATTTGCAAGAGAACATGTGAATTTTCTAATGAAAATGATCAAAAATAGTCAGATTACCTTTTAAAAGTCCAGACCAGTATTCAATTTCTCTTGATTTTTAAAATTTTATAAAATTCATTACATTTCGATTACCTATACCAAAAGCTTTCGATCAACGTATTCATCAGGTTTACACAGATTTCTTTCTGGCTTGATCGAAGTTACATCAGATGTACCTTAGGGCTCACGTCTAGTTCCCTTATTCTTTATTATTTACATACTTCAGTGATATCGCAGAATGATTTCGTACTACTTGTAATCTTTTACACGTCGATGACGATGATTTTCTGTAGAAGTAATCAATTATTAAATTTTTAAATTATGCGCAGCACTCATTTCGACCACTCTCAGTGTCGTGTAAAATAAATTAAATAAGAAGTAATACTTTTATTTGCTGTTTTTCCAAATCGTTTTGTTCCACAAGTAGATAAATAGACATTAAAATTAAAAGGTAGGTAAGCAAACTTGCAAGTAATACAATGAATAATATTTGTTTTGTAAAGTGCGTATGTGAAGTATTTACTTTTAGCTTGGTTTTAGGGTTAATGTCGAAAAACTTTTTGTAAATGTCAACTACCTTCCATGCAGTTTTTATGCTCCAATTTCCAATAAAAACACTTAATTGGAAAAACGTGAGCAATACTTAGTTGAAAGGTTATTAATCTTTGTAACTTTAATGGTAGGCATTTATTTATATTTCTTGTTAGAGGATTATTTATTTATAGTTTCTATTCTGTATATAACGTGCCCGTGGATAGCGTTATTTGCTGAAATGTCAAGGCATGTTACTGAAAAAAGTCGTACAGTACGAATACTTCTAGGTTCTAAAATTGTTTTCAACGTACATAAGGTGCTTTATAAAACATGTACTGACCCTTAAGTCTCTGAAGTGAAATAGCCTATTCGGGGCGTTCCGTTTTGCAGTCTAAATAGAAAAGACTAAATAAGTACACAAAAAGTGCGGTTAGAATTAGGACAAAAAGTAGGGTGATCTGTCTTACAAAGCATAAGGCGTGGCACTTGATCAACATTACAAACCCACTAATAATAAATGGCTAAGAAATCCGGTTTATCTTGCATGTGAATGGCGCAAGGCAGCATACGCTCTGTACCAGCAGGATCCCAGAACGAGAGAGAGAAAGAGAGAGAGAGAGAGAGAGAGAGAGAGAGAGAGAGAGAGAGAGAGAGAAAGAGAGAGAGAAAAAAACCCTTGCCCATATTCTAGGATTTTGCCCGCGCACGAAAAATTCTGCGTGATAGCCGTTACCGCACTATAAGAAAAACAATCAGCGCTATTCTCGGAGCTAAGGACTATAAACTATTCGAAGAAGTGCGTGGTATGTCAAATAATAGTAGCAATAGAATGATGGCATAGTTACTGTCTTCAGTTACTAGATGGCATTAAAAAATCTTTTAATTATGTAATTGAATTGCTGATGTTGAACAAATATTTATTCTGAACAAATTGATGCATTCCTTTACGGCACTACAGATGTTTTTGCAATCGAGCTGTTAATGGGAATAGTACACATGAAATTGTATGCTGATTATTGATCAACGAGATATAAACGGATATTTAGAAATTAGAGACATATAATGCCTTTAAAACGTATCAAAAAGTCTGAAAAAGTTCTATTTATTATTACGAAGTTCAACAATTGGCATTTACATCATGTAAGATAATTCTAGGGTTTGTTAACGAAATGGTGATTTAATATGTTTATTAGATGAGCATGGGTATGGGATATGATTTCCTTCCATTACATTTAAAGATTATTCATTTTCTGAGAAAAAAGAATGTTTTGGATTCAGTAGAAAGACAGTCTTAGCTCTGAGCAAACCCTTTCGAAATCCAGTCTGTATATCGGCATGTTTTTAACTCTTTGGAACTGATTAATTAAGATATTCTGTCTCTAGTAACTCCAAGAGTTAATACAAAAGTTAAAGAGATTTGAATTAAAATCTGCTAAAATATTGTAGCAAACCGATAGAGGATTGTAGCATTCAATGGTGGATAATATCCAAAAAAATCGCTGTTGTCAAATGATATCACAATCGTGTAGTTGCTTTATGCAACTCTTATATAAATGAGTAACCACAATAAGGGAATATACACAATACATGCTAACATCGAGTGCATAAAGGTGATGTAACATCTAGAAAATCTCTCAGAGACCAGAAGCAATAGCGGCGAGCAACTTATTTAGGTACAATATCACATCGATTGGAAAAACGTTCAATGGGCGAAAGTTTTGTTTTTGTTAAGTCATTTTGATTTGTACTCAGATTCAAGACAAATGAGAATCTGGAGAGCACCTGGAAGAGAAAGCAGACTTAGTTTAAAGTTTTGTGCTACCCTAAGTAGTTACAACTAAAGAAAATTTTGCCTATATGCACAATATACCCATTCACATGTGGGATCATCGTTCAAGAATTTCTTAACATATACATCAGCGTGTTACCATGGCTTACGCAGTTCGCGGTGCTGACTTGAAATTTCATGGAACAGGCATGGAATATATTGCAAAACAAAATTTTCACTGTTGCCAATAACTTTAACAACAGACAAGAGTTATCTAAAGCTCTACGTCAAGCATGAAGAGACATATCTTGGCAAGGTTTCGATAATTTAATTCTGAACCCGTCAAGATGCAGAGTTGTTATCAGTATAGGAGGTTCATACAGACTAGAATTTGTTTAGAAAAATGGAATCTGGTGCTATTGTTTTGTTTAAGCTTGCCGTAAACAATTAGTGCTTTTGTAAACTTGCCAAAAATCCCAGTTACCTCCATTCTTTGATCTTGCTCTACACATTCTTTATAATTTTGTTTAAAATAGGTTAAGTATGTGTTATTTGTTACTTATTTACGTAAATAACTCTTGTATTATGAGGCTTAATCTTTATTATGTGTTTACATCCAATGCTATTGATCATACACTTAAAGGCACATAGTACTCTACCGAAGTGTACTAATTTATACTTTTATGTCTTGGTAGTGCATTATTGCTCATTAATAGCTCGAATACAAGGTATGCTATGTATTGCATAGGGTATGTTGCTAGGGTTCGATTTTTGCTTAGGTCATTAATTTACCAAACCTGTGTCTGCGTCCAGCTTTAGTAAAATAAATTCATTTTAATTCCACTTTCTACAGTACATCTTTATTCGGTTATATTGTTGGTCTTTTTTGCAACTTTTATCATTTTTCGGCTTTGCAGAAAAAGAGAACTTGAACCATCGTCGTGTGTGAAGGTTTGAAGTGGTCTTGTATCCTTCATTGGATTGTTTAGCTAGTAGCAGATTAAGGTGTTGAGACCACTAGATTAATTTAACTATTTGGTGTATTTGGTGATTTGCTGGGTTAAACTGTTTTTCGCTGTGCGCCGATGTGATATTCTAACAAGGTAACATACCAACTTTGGTAAGATTTGTTTTTAGTTACTTTTTGTTTCTTAAATTCTAATTACGTTTAAATTGAATAGTTTTTCTGGACGCTGACGGTTTGTTTTTTCTTTTGTAGGCCTTTTCTTTTTCTTTTTGGTCTTTTTTTCTTTTTACACCGACGAGGGCAAATCCTACCGAACTCTGCGTCATACAGTCAACCTAATTGTCTTTATTAATTAACTTTTAAGTCAATCAAAGAACTGGGTAAGTAATTAGTGGGCATTTCATTTTTAAATAATCTTCAATAGAGAAAGTAGTATTAAAATTTCTTTTCATTCAAATTTCATTTAATAGTAATATTTAACTTTTTTTTTGTAAGGCAAAAATTGAATTAAGATTAGTCATTCAATTTAGCAATTTGCCAGGAAATTTATGTATTGCAAGCGCTTTCAATCATTACCCTCTTCGTTGAAGTTAAATAATGCCTCACAAACTTCAGGACTCGTAACTGCGATTTTCTATTGTTTTCTTTGCTCTTTGTAAATTAAAACAGATTTCACCCAACCATTTATTCCATCTGCGAACTTTGTCGAATTTTGCTGCTTGTATTATATTCTTTTTTCTGTATTTAATTTATTTAATTGCATGCGGTTACCAATTATCTCCATGTTAGAGTAATTAAGAATTTATTGTGCATATTTTGTATTTATGTTAATTTGAACTTGTTATATTTTTTATTTGCTTTATTTACTTGTGACTGCAGAATCATACTTCTCTGTTTTGACTTGAGGCGATCTGACGCCCCAAATGAATTTTGAACGTTACCAAGCTGGCAGAGTAGGTTTCATTTCAGCCTCGTTTGGAGTTTACTTTTCAGACATACAGAGAATCCCGGCCTTAAAAAGCGGATTTTTTAGGTAACAATGTAGGGCATAAGGAGTGTTACTATAATAATATTTGTCTGTCAATAATTATAGTATTTCAAAATCTGGAAACTATCCGCTTTCTTAATTTATTAAAACTTTCTCGTTTTTATAAGCGTGTCGCCCTTAATACATAAAGAACTATTATAGCATTGTCGCTTATACAAGATTTTCAGAAATTGCCTGGTCATAGTTTAATTACGTATTCCTCACGTAAAAACAAAAAAACTTACATATCTGTGGTCGACAAATGCCACCTAAAGTAGTTATAGCTCTTCAAAACTTTTAACTGACAACAACTTTTTATAATACCTTGTAGCAAAAACGACCTTTAATATTGAAAGGTGCCACAGGAAGGTTTCTTAGTATGGGTTTTAAGAATTTTAGGTCAAATTTTACATAACTCAAATGTAAGTGTCATTCTTGACCCCTTAAAGTCATATTTTCAATAATTTACATTAATGCTTTTATTGATTGTTAGATTTAAACAAAAAATGTATTTTTGTACCTTTTGTTTTCAATTAAAACTTCTGAAGAACTATAACTCTTTTAGATGATATTTTAAGCCATAATTATACAGGGTGTATTATCTCAGGTGGAGAATATTAGCACCACTCTATTCTCCTGGAAAAATTGAGCCACAAATGTTACAAAAATGTTCGTCTTAAACGCATATTTTTCGAAATAAAAGCCATTTAAAATTTCCAATACTTGCAACACTGTGTGAAAATTGTAAGTATAGCAAGAATAGGTCAAAAGTTTATTAACGTGGTTACCTTAGTAACATTTTTGCAGGTCGTTATTATTAATGTTTCTAGGTAAATACAGTATTGCCTAAACTATTACCTAAACTATGGGTGGTTACTTCTATTTAATAATTTTGGGCAGTCACAGGCAAATTAAAAAAATATGCTACTCTTAATATTTACACAACCGAAAAGTTAACAACAAATTGGTACTAGAGTTTCTTGCATAGTTTTGATGCAGAATCGAGTAGCGTTGATATTATCTACCTGAAATAATACACCTTGTATATAGGTCTTTCTTCTCAGTTTTACACCAGGAATGCTATGAGCATACAATTTGGAACACCCTGTATAAAATTATAAAACACGCACTTAGTATGGTCGATAAAAAGTTATTTTAGCAGAATTTGAGTATGACAATTACAAATTCTTAAACGTTTTGCGCATCTTGAAGAATCTGACTATTATAAAAAACGTAATCTTTAAGAATTAGCGACCGTTATTAGTAACCTATTGGGTAAAACGTGAAAAAACCACTAGTAGTTTCAACACTTACAAATCTAAAACTAGCCATACAAGAACAGGCATTTCGTTCTTTAGTTTCTCTCTGAAATACATCAACCACCAGTTGATTGTATAACATTTCTAAACGTGTTCTCTATCATTTCCTCAAATATCCGAAAAATAATTAAGTAATGTGATCACTCGCTGTTGCAAATTATATCCAAAGCGAAAAAACGCGGCAACAACTAGTTTATATGGAGGAATGTGCAATTGTGACTTGTATAATTTGCATTTATTCTGCAGCATAGTGCATTTACATAATTTGAAACAGAAACTTTTATTGTTCAAATTAAAAAGTTATGATAACAAAGTAAAATACACTCTTGAGTTAGATATTTGTATTTTGATTTCTGCCCCATATTTTCAGTGTCCTTAAAACAAGAATAAATTACACCAGGGGTATGCTCGTGAATTGTTGATTAATTCGAAAAGTTTTGGGTAGGTAGTTGGATGTAGCAGTAAATTTTATGGTGGATGTTGCTATTTAAGTCTGTACGTATTTTATGATTTGTAATTTCAAATTTTGCATAGTTATTTCTCTTTTAATAAACATCGTTCTGGGGTTTCCTTACTTTCAAACAAAAAAATAAAGCAAACAAAAGTTCTGGATTGATACGGCTTTCACAATAACAACACAAACAAGAGATAAACAGCGATTGTACCTTGTTTTCCTCCTCAGATAGTTCAGTTTGTTCAGGTGCACTTTTATTCGCGGCATCTTTCTCATCTTCATCCGAAACAGAACCATTTGTATGCGAAGTGCCGTGTTCCTTGTTGTCTATACCGTTTGTCAGCTGGTCCTTAAAGGAAACGTGCGTGGGCGTCTTGTTGCTACTTATAACTTCCGGAACGGATTTATTTTCTTCCTTACTGCCATTCTCATCCCACGTTTCCGTTAGGCGGTTTGTAGTAGTAATATCCTCTTTTTTGTCCCGTGTATCGTCGGTACTGTCGTCTACGCGACACTCAATTTCTTCACTTTTCTGTTGATTTTTCATATTATCAGGTTCTATTAAAGACTCGCCTGCTTGTTCTTTCAAATTTGTCAGCATATTCTTTTCATTGGTCGTATCTACCTCGTTTTTTAAATTTAAATCTTTTTTATTTAATTCTTCAATTCTATCTGGCGTTCTATTTTTAGGTTTTGGCGATTCGACATGCAAACGTGTCTGCAAAGGTGCACTTTTACAGCTAAATAGAGGAATCTTGTGGCCATTTTTACTACGTTGTTTTGATACATTTTGTGTTCCCGTAGGATTGAAAAGGTAAGGTGAAGGCGGTGCTGCAGCTCGTTGGACAACACGTATTCCCATACGGACTGTCGTTCTTCTGTGCAATTTTTCATCCAATTTCTCGGCTGAAATAAAAAAAAACTTTAGGTGAAATCTCAGTTTACACGAGTGTTGTTGAGAAAAAAGTTTCGTATGGTAAATGTTATAGGTGGGACGTTGAATAGTGATGCTATTCTTGAGTATTCGAGTTAGGTAAAAGATATTAAATTGTTTAAAAATTACTAAATTAAAACAACTACTCAACCTTAAATAAATTCGTTATAAATTATGAGAAAGCGTTTACAACTTAACTGTTCTTTTTTGAGAGAGATATGTCAATTCTAAAGTAAAATCGCATCATGTTAAGAAAATACAATGTAATGGTAACGTATTTATTAAGTTGTTTGGGATGTGATGATTAATTTTTTTGATTGTTGATGAGCTTCACTTTCAATTAATAAATACTTCACTTTATAAGTCTATAAGATTGTACCAAAAATTAACAATTTGACGTCTTTTTTTAGTATTGTTAATATCATGAACTCAGTCATAAAGGAGTTTCAATCATATTCTTCAACATTTTTCTGACTCAGAAAATTGGTAGAAGCACCAGGCTTTAAACTCAATAATCTGTAGTAACGTACTTTTCTACACCTTATAATACCCTATGTATGTACACATTTAACGGATCTTATTGATGCGAAAAAAATAGAGAGTGAATGGCGGTCTTAGCTTTCATACGTCCTCTGAAAGGAAGTAAAAAAAAGAGGGAGGCAAACTACTTTATTTTCCAGCAAGATAAAATTGTCAACTTTCGATCACAAATTACCGCCAGATTCGGCCACAAAAAATATGAAAAGTAGCTAACTCTTGCAATGATTACCCAAATCACACGATCAGTAAACTCAGAGTATCTGCTTTCGTTAGGCCAGTAGCTAGCCTTTAGTTAATGACTATTAATTGGCACCACAACCTGCTCCATACAAACTAGCCGAAAGTTGAAGTAAAGCAGAAGTCTATATGGCATGTTTGGACACTTTATATTCCTCTGTAATTATCAAAAATTTTAGGGTTTCTGAGTGTTAAAGCGCTAATAAAAAAATAAATAAAAAACTAAGTTTTCTAAAAAAAGGTGAATAAAGTACTGCAAACTAAAAATATTATTATAAGACAAAAGCGGGAATCTAGACAAGAGAAACCAAACGATTCCCTAGTAGCTACTATAGGATATCCCATTCAAACTGTCCTTTATAGTTATCCTCCCCTCACGTAGGAAAAATACGTCACATTTCTTCATTACTCTTATTCTCAGACTTAAACATTGCAAACATATCTGTTATGAAAAGGCAAATTATGTTTTACCTGAGAACTAGAGAGATGTAGAAAATACCGGCTTAAGAGTTGCGCTTTAATCAGAGACCTCACTTATCTGTATTCTTTATGTCTCTTCCGGGTTAAGGTAAAACATAATTTACTTTTTGATAATAGAAGCGTTAGCACTGTTTAAATCTGATAAAAAGAGTAACGAAGAAATTTCATGTGACGTCTTTTTCTTACGTCAAGGGCGAATAATCCTATATTGAGACATTTTGAATGTGATACCCTTTAACCTGCGTGAGATCAGCAATCATGAATAGCAATCAGTTTCCCAATGGCTGCCAAATATTATAAACACACAAAACTATAGACTATAACCCGATACCTACTAAAGCGTGTGCCTAAAGAATGGTCTGTCCACTACGCTCGAAAACTACAATATGCCCTTCACTATCAAGCTGTAGATTTCTTGCAGCAGATGTTACGGGATGAAACGCATCCCCAAAAGTAAACACGCCGGCGTCATGTCTAAGGAATGGCATTTTCCCAGTACGTTCAAAAAATGCAGTGTATCCTTCACTATCAAACACTAAAAGTTCAATTTCTTGCAACAGAGGTTATCAGGGTGAAACTCATTTTACACACGGTCCTTGTGTTTAAGGAACGGTTTGTTCCATTACCGTACTAGACTAAACAAATACAGCGTGCCCTTTACTATCAAGCTGTAAAGTTTAAATTTCATGCAACAGAAGTTTTCCTACTGAACCGGATCCCTAACTTTTTTGCACTTTTTTAAACGGACTTTATTTTCGTACTAAAGCGAACACAGAAGTTTTTTGGACTTACTCGGACGGAATTCACTATCGTACTAAACCGGATCCATAACTCGGACAGACTTTATTTCCGTACTGACCTGAAGCCAAAAGGTCAACTAAGTAAAATATAAAATTTATGGTCAAGAAATAAATAATATACTCCCAAGATGTTGATTTTACGTTTTGCTTTATCGAACGAGATAATCTGGGCGATCTCTTTAGTAGAGGACTAGTTGCGCAATTTCTTAATTAGCCTAATTAGTACAGAGTTGGTATATTTCCTATTCATATACTACCAATATACAGAAAAAGTAGCTACTTCGACAACCACAATACCTACTCTTGAATAAATTGTGATGTATTTTCACTTATGATCGTTACGTGTCTGAAGTACCGTTGCGAGAAATTCAACCTTTACAGTTTGATAGTAAAGGGTAGACTATATTTATCGAGCCTATTGCAAATGTGGAACACACTGCCCGCCGTACCGTTTGAAGGATACGTTGGTATGTTTGCATTTGGGGATGAGTTTCACCCCAATAAACTCTGTTGCAAAAAATTTAACTTTCAAAGTTGACATTATTCTTTCGTGAACTCAATGGATTTCTGGGTGTATTTTAAGCACTAACTTTAAAACTTTGTTTGAGTATTGGTATTTCATAGAAATTCATTATTTTATTTTATCGTAAAATGTATTCAACAAATTGTTTTGCGTTTCTTTTGTTGTCAATGAGGTCATTTCTTCGTTGTGAGAAAGTTTTACTTAGGTTTCATTTATGAAATTTGATCTGCAATTTTTATTATTAAAACGTACCTTATTCTAGTTCGAGTTTGTTTATAGATTTTTAGTATATTTTTCTGTTATCGCCTGTTGGGGGAAAAACTTGTTTACATTTAGGTTCCGTCACTAGAAGAAATGCTTGCGGTGTGTCTGAATAAAAGGTCGCTTTAAATTAGAAAAATAATGTTTGGTACTTTTCCATTTTCAATTTACCGTCTGTGTTTTGTTCTTTGGTATAGTGTACAATCGGCTTCTTTTATTGTATCAAATCGGTTGTGTGCAAAATCATTTAAAATTTTTCTTGAGAGTCAAATTTGGTCTGTTGACGAGGCAGGCTGGCCGTCCCCTCGGGGGTCGGCCGTGCGCTGCCCGTGTTTAGTGATGGATACGGACGTATTTGTCACAACATTAAATTGTTATGGGTTCATTTGGTGCACTTGGTGTGTGCTGTAAAATTCTTGGGAGAAGGCTCCCTAAAGAGAATTAAAATTGCCTTGTTAGGCGGATATGTTTTGGAACTCATAAGCAGAAGGGTCAAACCCATTAATTTTATAGTTTTCGTGTGAAAGGTAACTTCTGTCATCGTAAATAAGTGTATTTAGTTGCCGCTATCTTTCCCGCTGTCCGTAATTTGTGCTCTCTCAATCCTGATACCTTTCTTGTGTTCGTCGTTTCAACAATTACCTTGGAAACTGTGCTGTTATCTTCAAGCTAAAGAAACGACGTGGTGAACACTAAACATTTAGTTTCAGTCCTTGAAGAATTTTTGTTAAAAGACGCTTGAACTTGTCAGTGTTGTGTACAAACTTCCATTGTGTTAAAGAAAGCCCGGCGATTCTTGAATTAGCTGCAACCTATAGCCCAGGTTCCCGGTCATCTTTCCGACGCATTTGGATGCCTTGGTGTATCTCCGATAGCATTCCAAAATTTTAAAGATTCAGGAAGAAGATAATAGAATATAAGAATTTACTTTTTTATTGACATCTTTTGTTATTGTGTAATGTGAACTTTGTGTATATGTTACAGGCCGTATATAAAACCAGACAATATATATATATACGGTCTAGGCCATATAAATACGGACTAACTGACGCAGACCATTTGCTAATAACATGATATTTAATATACGGACTAGGCCGTATACATACGGACTTTCACACTTCAGACTGTTTGTAATGTTTGAGTGGAAACATTGAACGTAGTATATTTATTGCTTTTCCTACAATTTACAAAACGTATTTTAACAGAAAAAGACTGGGCGTGTATTCTGTTTGTGGTGAAGTGTTTTTTGTGCTAAATTTATAAGCGTAAAGATTATAATTAACTAAATAAGTCGATCATGGATCATCAACAAAAGTAAACTAACTTAATTATTATAGTAATACCGTAACATAACCTCACATTTAATTTGTAGATTTTACGAAGAAGTTTATAAACAAAGAAAAAATGTTGCCGATAACAACCGCGGCTTAACCAAAGAAAAGTACTTTTCTCTAACTGAAGAAGTAAAAAATGCCAAGCTTGCTGAAAAAAAGTCCAAGGATGCATTGGCTTTTAAAACACTATGATGTATTATCAGTTCAGGGTTTGGAAAAACTAATAGTCCCTCTTAGCAATGAAACACTAGATGTTATATATTATGTGCATGATGATGAATGTTTAACATTCTTCAGGACATACACACATCTACAGGTAATAGCAGAAAAAACAGTAAAATGTTCTTAGAATACCTAATAATCTAATACAGAACGTTTTA